>JASDQU010505337.1:39793-53856 GCA_032191745.1 Picea mariana | reverse complement strand
GCAGCAGAGCAAGCAACACTGTATACTGAAACAATAGCGTATGCCCCTGGAGAATCTACACCTGGTGGTTATGTATCTTTATCTGGCACGGAATAAAGATTAACTACTTATTAGGGTTATGAATCAACCTAGGCTATTAGCTCTCGAACAACTACCTTTGCATCTGGATCTCGATGTTCATGTCATGACAATAATTTGATTAAAGATATCTAGATCTTCAATTCATGTGTGCCATGTGTGGTGATGAAAACCTCTAAATAGTTAGGACGAGTAGATATGATGGATTTTTAAGCGAACACCTCTAAATAATTAGGACGGGTAGATTTGATGAATTTTTAAGCTAACAATATAATAAATTGAAGGTACGTGTTTATATACACGTTTATAATGCATAAATTTTTATCAAGTTAATTACGTCGAAAAGCGTATATCTATTGGAGATGGATACAATTAATCACCTTTTAATTTAAAATTCTAATCTGATGATTAACAATTGAAAATGATGGAATATTCTTAGTCATCCTCCCAAATCAATAAATGTGATTTACTCTTCATAACGTCCTTGTATTCTTGAATGCATCAGTTAACCTGTTTACTTTTTAACATTTACCTAATCATATTAAGAATTCACTGTACCATCATATGATTGCCACGTTTAACTGATTAACCTTTGGAATTACCACATTTAAGATTAACTTTTGGATTTCCTCAGCTCTATATGTGTTTCAGTTGTCTATGCATTTCAATTCACCAGAGTGTTGTCCGTCCAGATAACTTTCTGCGTTCACCAGCCACAACACCAGCCACTTTGCAGCTGTGCTAGTATTATATTAATTTTAATAATTAAAAGAAAAAATATGAATATATATATATATAGTTGGCTTATAAGTGGGTAGTTGTGTAAAAGCATGAGGTACACATAAACATGATTTTTTTTTCTTTTCGAAAAGTTATGAAATGAAATTCTAACATATAAATATGTTGTAGTAGTTGTAAGATATACAATTATAATTATTATTGTATTGAGAGGTGCATTTTACAGTGTGGTATAAAGGAGATTATAATCATGAGTAGGTGAGTATAACATTTTATTATGTTAACTTTTCAAGTTAATTTTTTGCTTAAAAATTATATTTTAATAATAACTAATTTAGATCTATTTTAAAATCAAATCTATAAATCACTAGTGGGATCAAATTATTGGAGGTGTAAATATTTTTGTTTTTTTTATATTTGTATATTAGGGAATTTGATCCCTCTTGATGCTTATACATTTAAGGTTAAAATAGATCTAAATTGTTGAATATCACATAGATAATAACTACAAGTCAAAGATCATTTTTTCCTCGGTGCAAGTTAAAGAACACTTACAAAGCATGATACTAAAATCATTGTCTATGTTCATACTAAAGTAAATTATTAGCGATGTTAATACTATCATGGGAGATGATGCAATCACATCAACTCAAGGACTCACACCCTAAACATAACACCCATATAGCCAAACATTTTGGTGCAAGTAATACATTATAAAATCACATGACTAAATAAAAATACAATCCCTTTGTAACAATAATCTTATGTGATTATATCATAAAAGTGCAAAAACAAAATAACACCCATACTTGTTTATCATTCCTATAAATGCAAATAGCTAATTGATATTTAAAATAAACTTGTAAATGCTTCCTTAAGTGTCGAGTACCCAATTCATATCAAAAGGTGGGATGTTGTGTTGCATTGCATGCAAAATACCATTCCTAAACCAATGTAATGGATGAGGCAAGCCCATTATTTCAAAGGACAAAATATACCATGTTCTTGGGGAATTGAACCCTAGTGAGAGAATATCACAACCCACATTTGGCCAACCAGTTAAGCTCCCAATGGTTACTAACCCTTAATTAAGACCCTAAAAAAATATAAGAATACACAAATTATCCGCTCCCAATGGTTACTAACCCTTAATTAAGACCCTAAAAAAATATAAGAATACACAAATTATCTTAAATAATGAGAATGCACAAATTACTCAAATGAATATCTTAGGTAAGCTTAAGAATCAAATCTAATGTTTTATAATATAAAAGAAAAAAACATCATAACAAGTTCAAAATCTAATTGCTCAGACTTTCAGATTATGTGATGTCTATAATAATTGTAAGTCTTATTATTACAATGGTGTACCTTTATGGGAATGTCTCTTGAGATTTATTTTGCATTAATACTCGTCTTCTCTTCCTTTACTGGAAATGATGTAATACCACATTGTTAGGAACTATCAAAGATTCATGACCAATGTTTTGTAGTCTCAAATTAATAGAGATAGTATTTATATGCGCAATTTAAAATAAAAGGAAATGCTAACATGGAATTTTCCAGAGTGACAAGGGATACATAAACAAATTATAAACACAACTCTACCTCTATATTCTCCTTAAGGTGTACCATTTTAAAGTTTTGTTAAACTGTGGTTTACTGATAAGTTGAAGCACGCAAAATGATAATGGCTTAGGCTCAAAATTTGGTGGATTTGTTCCTTATCATAATGTGATTCAATGAGCCATTTTGAAGTGTGAGGTTGTGTTCATATGATAAACAAAATCTAGTATTAATATTAAGGTGGTGTTAATGGTGGTGCTTGTGCTGATGTTGTTTTGTTATTTTTGTTGACAAAATCAATACCCTTCAATCATGGTAGTATGGTTAAAGGTCATCGTGTTGTAAATTATATACATAGTATTTACCACTCAGTCATGTTTCCATGGTTAAAGGTTGTTATGTTGTAAAAATTTGATAGCATATACACTCCCCACTTGTAGCTTCCTCACGTGTTCCTCACCAAAGGTCATCATGTTGTAAATATTTGATAGAATGTATACACTCAAGTTGATGACTTTGTAGCCAAAATTCATCATGTGTTAAACTTTCATATAATAGATACCCTCGATCATGACTTCGCAACCAAAGGCCATTATGTTGTAAAACTTTCATAGAATAAAAACCCTCAAGTTGTGGTTTCATATCTAAAGGTCATCATTTTGTAAAGCTTTGATAAAATATATACTCCTTGGTCATGGTTTCTATCCAAAGATTTCCATGTTGTAGAACTTTGATATAATAAGTGCCACCAATCATGACTCCATAGGCAAAGGTCCCCATCTTGTAAAAATTTGACATAATAGATACCTCTCAATCATCGCTTTATAGCTAAACATGATCATGTTATAAAACTTTAACAAAATAAAACCCCTTAGTCATGGCTTTAACATAAGGTAATCAATTTATGAAACTTTGGTAAGATAAATACACCATAGTTATGGATCCATAACTAAAGGTCATTGTACTATAAAAAATTAATAGAATAAATACCCTATATTTGTAACTTTGTAATCAAATATTGTTACATTGCAAATATTTGATAGAAAAAAGTATTCTTAGTTGTAGCTTCATTTCCAAAGTTCATGTTGTAAAATATTGACAATATAATAAGCTAAATATCCAAAGGTCATGTTATAAAACTTTGGCATAATAAATAACCAAAGGTTATCATGTTCCAAAAACTTGACATAATAGATAACCAAATTTTATGTTGTTCTAAAACTTAATAAAATAGATATCCCTTGATAACCATTTTGTCACGACCCCATAGGACACATGTTCAGATCTTTGTGATCATTTACCTCTTGAGGGAATGTGGCACCACGACGTTTCTCACTTGACCACTTGGCAACACCAAGGATACTTCATCCGAACTACGCCTCTTCACCTAGAGCATACCCATACTTTGTTCTAGGCTATCGGCAGGTCACACTCCTACTCTAGTGAAACTCTTGTATACTTAGAATATTGTTAACCACTTAACACTTAGTCGCATGTAAGCATACATCCATGAACATGACAAACCAAGAGAACAATGGTGGAACAAACAAAATACATACACATAAATAGTCCAGGCAACACGTATTGTGCCTAACACCATATTAAGCCTTTGTTATTGCAAAGAAATTACAATATGAGCACTACCAGCTCGGTTTACAATTGGGTAGAGTCACATGACTTGCCTCACCTCACCAAGAGACTCATAAAAATATCCGTCACACCAAGACTCTTTGTCGCAACCGTCTTCGCAACCTCCTGCGGTGCACCTTAGACATTCCATCAACCGTAGACTTGTTGTATTTTTGTTATCGTGAACTTCACATATTTTGGTTATGCCTCATACATGCTTCCAACGGAACTGCATTTCCAGACTTCCCCAAAATCGGGCCAAAAGAAGGTTGCCCCATCTCCATCGCAAAATCACCTCAAGGCAGCACAAGTCCTCCCATGTGAAGTGACTTGGCTCCTTGAGGGAGCCCGTCCCTCTTCATCTAAGCATACCTCAGAACCATAGAGCTCATATTTCTCTCTTCCTAGCTTCCCTCCTTGTTTGTGCGCCCTTGTTCCTTTATAGGCGTTGTCTCCCCAAACGATCCATCTAGGTGAACTGAAGCGACCCATGAGTCACGTCCCTTCACAATATTGGACCGACCTCTCATGTGGGCATGCTTGGATGGATTTCCCAGCTGACCCACCGAACGCATTGTTCTATCATCGGGATGACCCATCGAACTCCTAATCGATTCCCCCATATTTCCAACTAACCCATCATTTGGGTGAGTGTGGTGCTTAGCCAGGTCAAGTCGACTTGTCTACATGTGCCCTCCTCGTGCCTTAGTTGATTCATCTGTTTGGTGGAGCGCCCAAGTATTTCCCTCAACCCTTCATCAAATCATCCATCGTCTTACTTGTGTCACAAGGCATCTTGGGTGGAGACTCTCCTTGGCGCGTCGCACACCCAAAGAACCCCAACTCTCCCCATATATGAAGACTTTGTTTCTTCAAATGCACTAATCATCCTTCCTACTCAATTTCCTTCGTTTTGGTCTATGGTGGAAGTGTGTGTACTCGATATTGGCACCCTAGGCCTTACATCCACAAAAATATGTTGTCTCCAATCCTCTACCCAAACTCATGCCCTCCATTTGTGGTTGTTTGCTGGAAACCCCAAATTTCATCAAAGTGGAAACCCCAAGTTTCCAACTCACACTTCAATCATCTACAACCTATGCAACCATCCACACTTACCTCTGTCGATAGTCATGTGCAACCAAACTGTTCGCTACGATGGAAAGACATATCTTCCCAAAATCTTTTCATAATGTCTAAGTTGCCACTATCTTGATGCAACAGTCACTCTCTGTTCTACTATTGTAGTTGTTGTTGCCTCGACCACTATTGTAACCTCATAAAAAATGTCGAGATTTGAACTCGTGTGAACTTGTTGTTGCGCCCATACTTCAACCAACTCTCTCATGTCTCTGCACACTACATGCTTCAAGTCCTACATTAGTTGGGTAGATAGTCCAACCGCAACGTCCAATTCTTGAAATGTGCATCTCCATGCCCGAACTTAGTCTTTTATGTCTGCATATTTTTCACTCCAGCCAAATCCAAAGACTAAAGAAAGTGTTGACTCTTACCTCACTCATGTTACCATCATCTGATCTCGTCAAGGAGATCTTCCACAATGTCTAAGTGTTGTACTTCGAACATACTAGTGCATTCATACTTTGACTTCCTTTCACAATTCGGTCCATCTGCACAACGATCTCAAACCAAGACAAGGTCTCCCCTCACCTTGTTGCACTATGAAGTCACCCCAAAATAAATTCATCCATGAAAACTTGAATCAATTTTCCACCTCATGGCATAGTAAGCCAATATCTACACCAAGAATTGTACGTCTAGATTTCCTTTACCTCACTATTTCGTTAGTTGGCCATGTTGTTGCATCTACCTCTCTATGCCTTGGAATGGTTAGGCTTCACCCTCAACAATGTTTCCCAAAGCAAGAAAAATCCCCATGTATAAGTAATCTCTTCATGTTGAAATCTACATGTCCGCACAACCCTCCAAACAAAGGAAAGTCCTCAACTCACCTTGTATCATCAAGTCACCTCTCCACAGCTCAACATTTGTGATGAGTGTGGCCAACATGCCCACACTCCTCAAAATGTCCCAACAAACTTTCCAAAGTGCTCCAATTAGAATGAGTCACCTCAAAAAACTTCCATGCTTTAGGCATGTCCGCACCAATACTTTTGCCAACTCCAATCAATGACCCTCATGGATCTCCGAGTCATCGCATAATCATTCAAAAGTCACCAAGGTGCACTTTACCTCATCCAATTCCCCATACCAAAGGTGAATGAACACCACCCAAGTCACTTGGTTTGTTTTCTACCCATTCAGGTTGATGGCCAACAATTCTTGGTCAACTTCTCTACTAACTCAATCCCTCTCCTAGAACGAAACTGACTTGTACCTCATACAAGCGTTCAAACTCTAGCATTTTCATCGCGATTTTCAAGTCATTGCATGACCCAAAAAATCTGGCTAAGCAACCAAACACCAAGGCGCCTCACCCATCCTGTCAAACTTGGCACGTATAGACTTTGTTGCCTACTTCACCACATCGATCTGTCCAATGTGCCTAATTAAATATTTAGGAAACTTCCTCAAGCCACCTTCATGATTGCATCCAAATATGACTAAGTCCACCACATGACTCATCCAAGTAGGTCACCAAATATTTCCGCACATTCACCCCATCAATACGTCCCGATTGCTACATGACTTCTTAAAATGTGCACCACTTGAGTCACTCTCGAGGCTGTCAGTTTTTGCCATGGAAATGGATTTCACTTGAACCACCATATCATTTGACTTCCCTTCAAAGAACTCACCACAACACTTAGGAAATGCAAGAACTCAAAACCAATCGTACATTCCCCACGACATCCTTCACTGCAACCATGTTCTAAGTCTATTTTCTTGGATCGTTTCTTTCCCAAGGAACTGACTCTCCACATGAACTCGTCTCAATCATCATCTGCAACTCCACAAACCTACAAGACCTTCGCTACAATACAAGGTTGAGTCCATTTATCCACTTTATACATCCATCTAAGCCCTAAACTTTGCATGCAACTAGCCGAGCTCATCTCCAATGTCTTGTCATCTCTACACCTTGACTTCTCCCGCATCAAGGCACCATGCACCCACCGCCCGACTGTCAATTCATACTATTGCTACTTGATTATGGTAACTCTATGAAGAGCTACCTCGTCTAAAGGCTGTGGTCGACCAATTTTTCCAACAACCTAGCTCAACTCAATTTTTTTTCTCAGCTATGTATGGCACAAATACATCATGATGGAAACATGCCCAACCAACTTCCTCCTATGGATCTCCTCTAGTTTTCCTCAAGTCATTCACCCAAGTGTTGCAACTTGTTGCAACCCTGAACTGCTCTCTTTCACAATCACTTCATCTACGACAATTTGTGCAACAAATCCTACATTCATCTGCCCATCTCCAATGTCTTGTCATCTCTACACCTTGACTTCTCCCGCATCAAGGCACCATGCACCCACCGCCCGACTGTCAATTCATACTATTGCTACTTGATTATGGTAACTCTATGAAGAGCTACCTCGTCTAAAGGCTGTGGTCGACCAATTTTTCCAACAACCTAGCTCAACTCAATTTTTTTTCTCAGCTATGTATGGCACAAATACATCATGATGGAAACATGCCCAACCAACTTCCTCCTATGGATCTCCTCTAGTTTTCCTCAAGTCATTCACCCAAGTGTTGCAACTTGTTGCAACCCTGAACTGCTCTCTTTCACAATCACTTCATCTACGACAATTTGTGCAACAAATCCTACATTCATCTGCCTTGCTCAAGTGCTCAGTTCACCTGATGAACTCTACACCTAGTCTCTCCAAGGTGTGCAAAATATTTTCGGAATTGAATTCCATCACACATCAAACCAACTGAGTCTCTACCTAAATTGTCTTTGCGATCAATTATGCAACAAGTTTTGCGTTCACCCACTCTGTCCAAGTGCTTTGTTTCACTACAAATTGTGCTCTTGTCCTATACAAGGTGTGTGCCCGGTTCAACCTTCCATCGCACTGTCAACCAAACATATGTTGTAAGTTTGATGTAAAGTATACGATGAACTANCAACTCAATTTTTGTTCTCAGTTATGTATGGCACAAATACATCATGATGGAAACATGCCCAACCAACTTCCTCCTATGGAGCTCCTCTAGTTTTCCTCAAGTCATTCACCCAAGTGTTGCAACTTGTTGTTACCCTAAACTACTCTCTTTCACAATCACTTCATCTACGACAAGTTGTGCAACAAATCCTACATTCATCTACCTTGCTCAAGTGGTCGGTTCACCTGATGAACTCTACACTTAGTCTCTCCAAGGTGTGCACAATATTTTTGGAATTGAATTCCATCACACATCAAACCAACCGAGTCTCTACCTAAATTGTCTTTGCGATCAATTATGCGACAAGTTTTGCGATCACCCACTTTGTCCAAGTGCTTCATTTCACTACAAATTGTGCTCTTGTCCTATACAAGGTGTGTGCCTGGTTCAACCTTCCATCGCACCATCAACCAAACATATGTTGTAAGTTTGATGTAAAGTATATGATGAACTAGTTCGCTCCACCAAACGGTTTACCATGTCTGTGGACGTTCCCACCGAATTGCCTTCATAACAAATCCCCTTCATGTTGCTCTCTATCACCATTGTCACCACCACAGTAGTAGAGAATGCTTCAAGCTCCCCTCTTCGTCTAATTCTACCTCATAATTGAAAATCTCCTATTGTTCTCTTCCCAGCTTCCCTCCTTGGTTGTGCACCTGTGTACCTTTATGGTTTTGGCTCCCCAAGAAATCTATCTAGGTGAACTAACGAGGCCCATGAGTTGCTCACCTTCACAATGTTGGGATGACCTCTCATATGGGTGTTTTTAGGTGGCTAGCCCAGCTAACCCATCGAACGCCTCATTCCATTGTCGGTTTGACCCATTGAACTCCTAACCGATGCCCCCATCTATCCAATGAACCCGTCATTTGGGTGAGCATGGTGCTTATCCAAGTCAAGTTGACTTGTCTAGGAACACCCTCCTCATACCTTAGTCAATTCGTTTGTTTGGTGGAGCACCCACATATTACCCTCAACCCTTCGTCAAATCGTTTGTAGTCTGACTTGTGTCACAAGGCATCTTGGGTGGAGTTGCCCCTTAGTGCGTCGCATGCCCAAGGAACCCCAACTCTCCCCATATATGAATACTTTCTTTCTTCAAATGCACTGAGCATCATGCTTACCCGATTTCCTTCGTTTTGGTCTGTGGTGGAAGTACATGTGCTCAAGCTTGGCGTCCCAGGCCTTACACATTCTATAATGAAAATATATGACTTTTGGTTGACTGAAGGATGAAACCCTAGCAATGGAAATTCCAAGGCTCTAGAAGTGGTAGCTCACTAATTGGCTTGCATGGCCCCTAAGGATAGGGAAGAGGTACATTCTCCTTCAAGCATGATGTAGAGATTGAATGATTGATCCTCAATCCTCACAACATAAGCAAAGCCAATAAAAATGCATTAGTGGTTTTCTATTGAAAACAACCAAAGATCCTTGTTGTAAGGTGAAATCCATGCAGATCGACACTTGCATTCAACACATGAGGGACCACATATTGATAGGACAATTTATGGTCATTTATCCATCTAAAAAATCCCTAACCTGCTATATTAACACATGGTGGAAACCCAAAGGATCTATTGAGCTCAAACTCAAATCCAAGGGATTCTTCATAGTAATATTCACAAGTGTAGAATACCAGGTAGGCATGTCTGAGAATGATGCATATTTCTTCAACTTTTTTGGCCTCCACTTATGTTGCTAGATGAAACAATGCAGGCCGAAAAAGAACATTATACTCAAAACCCAACCCAAATTTGTATGTACTCACTACCTTAAGAATTCTAGGAATAAGAGACAAAGAAGAACAACGACAACACATTAGGATCATATTTCAAAACTTCACAAATAAAAAAATATAGCAAGTACTCCTCCTAGTAAATATGAATTTGTGTTTACATGAATGTCTTTGGGGCTATTCCTAAACCCATTTGCATTAGCTACCAAGACAATAAATTGATTCAAGCACTCGACTATGAACACATTCCATTCTACTATATAAAGTTCCATTAGCATGGGTGTATATTCAGGGACTATCCTCTTAATATGAACACCAATAAATATAATCCATTAGAACGAAAATATGAAAGAAAATTTTCAAAAATCCCAAGGAAAATGAAAATCTAGCAAAAAAAGAGTCAGGATCCCCCATACAAAGAAAATTTATCTTTGAATCCCTCCAAATGGAAATAGTCCCCATCCATAGAAAAAATAAGATGGAAGAAGAACCAACAATGACCAAAACACAAGAGGCAAAATGTGACCTAGGCGATCATAGCCATAAGGTCACTACCCAATGCCCCTAACTCAATTTAACATGATGACTATGAAAACAAAAGAAATGGAGCAACACACATACATTTCCAACACAATGAAAATAAATCCTCCTCTATCAAAGGGAAAGAATACTTAGACAACACTTTGTAGGGTACATAGATGGTAGACATGACTACTATACGAATCCATGACCAATTTGAGTAAGAATATCTAAAATCCACCTTTATATAATATATACATGCATCCTCCCAATGTCACATTCTTTCTTATAGGCGTATCTCACTTTTTGCATGATATTGATACTTGCAGCATTATGGATTCTTCGTAAGGGAATTATCATGAATATTCATGAACCATTTCCTAGCTGCCCCTATCAAAGAATGATCAAACATTCGGCTAAAAACATCTTCTAGATAGCTTACCCCTGGAGAAGATCACACAACTCCATAAAGAAATAATGCAAAAAAGTTAAAGTTAGAGGAATCACCTCAGGTATAGAACAATTGCATGTCCTTGAATCAAAACAAATCCTCTCAATCCAAGATAAAAGGGCGAGGTGTGGTAGGCGTTGTTGTGAGAAATAAACCATGAAGGAAGACCAATCCGCAAAACATTCAAGAAAATAGATCTCTATAGATTGACTTTTGTTAAATCTGGCCTCTCTTGGAGAAATATTTCCTCCACCCAAATAGTTGTAGATAATTATCATCCCTAGAATGCAAGAGGCCTTAATGGAAAGGAAATGCACTACCTCTTAAGAAACAAAATCTTACAAGAAATTCCAAACATAATGCTTATGTAATAAACTAAGTGAAATTCTAATACAATGCTTAATATAACGAAGAAAAGTTGGAATGGTTGTAGTCTTCATTCAATTAGATATGAAGGCTTAACATGTGGTATGACCATGTTATGGAATCCAACCAAATTCATCATGAAAAATCTTATTAGGGAAGCAAATTTCATCTTCTAGACCTTCTACGAGATAGGATCCAAGGAAAAAGGCATAGTTTTCATTGTTTATCAACCCACAATAACTCATTGCAAGAATGCCTTCCATGTTTTGCTACTAACATTGAAGATTATCTACAAGGAGAGCAGTGGATAATCAAGGGATATTTCAACTAGGTAACCTCTCTCTAGGATAAGACAGGGGGATTCAGAAGGTTAGATGAGGGCAATCTACTCTTTAAACAAATTATTTAAAATCTACACTTGGTCGACATACCCACTGCAATGAAATGCACACTTGGAACAGCAATTGAGGGGGGTCACATTGCATAACAATCTCACTAGATATATTTTTGTTATAGGAGGATTTTTGAGAAAGGGTTGCGATCTAGTAGTGGATGTCCTACCTCTTGCAGGGTTAAATCATTGGCCTTTATTGTTGCAATGGGAAAACACAAACACACCAAAATCCATTGCATTTCATCTTGAGTAATTTTGGATTTCACATCCTGAATTCCAAAAAGAAAATGGGAGAAAGGTGGCAGGAAGAAGGAAACATCCAGGGGATGAAAAATGTATAGATTCCTGCAAAAACTCAAAAATCTCAAAACCAAACTGAAATAGTGGAACAAAGTAGAGATTGTGGATTTCTTTCAAGACAAATGGTAGTTGGAAGCCCAAAAGTCAAATCTTCAACAAGAAATAATGGCCAAAAGAATGACAAAAAAACTTTGGTCATAAGAAATGAACATTCAAAAAGAATTAATGATTGAAATCCACAAGAGGAATGTCTCTAGAAAAAAAATCCAAATTTTGGTGGTTAAAAGATGGGGGTAAAAACACTCATTTTTTCCATCAAACCACCATGCAAAGGAAGAGCTACAATAAAATGCATTTATTCAAAGATGAGCAGGGCACCATGCTTAAGAGTCATGAAGACATAGAACAAGATCTTACCAACCATTTCAATAGCTTTCTCTCAAAGCCATTGGAAGATGGAGGACAAACAATTGATGACATCACTAGGAATATCCCCAAGATTTCCATGGAAGAACACAACATTCTTTTTTTACAAGAAAATTCCTTTGAAGAAGTTATGGAAGTGGCCAAATAAACAACCTCAAAAAAATCCCTTTGACCTGATGGGTTCACAACAGATTTATTCCAAGCATACTAGCCAACAACTAAGAAGGAATTTCATGAAGTAGTATAAGACTCAAGAAATATTGGAGGAATTCTCAAAGATCTCAATGCCACCTTCCTCATTGTCATCCCAAAGAGAGGGGTGTTTCCTTGGATAACAAATTCAAAATCAATCTTTATCTTCAATATGATATACAAAATAATCACCAAAGTGATTTCCACGTGCCTTAAGCTTGTTATGCATCCAATCATCTCTTAAGATAAAGTGGGTTACATTAAGGGTAGATAGAATTTGGATGCCATCATTGTAGCTAATGAAGTAATACACTCTCTTTGAACTAGAAAAAAAAATAGGTTTTCTAATTAAAATCGACATTTCAAAAGCCTTTGATATATTAAACTGGACTTTCATGGGGAAAATGATGATGGCCTTTGGATTCTTCCAAATAGGGATTCAATGAATAAAAAATATTGTCTTGACTAACTTTTTCTCCAATCTTGTCAATGAGGTTCCTTCTGCTCCTTTTAGTCCCTCTTGTGGAATTCAACAAGGAAATCCTCTCTCTCCCTTTTTGTTTCCCCTCATGGTGGAAGGGTTCATACATAGTTTAAAATTTGTAATTGACCATGGAGCCATACACAACCTAAAATTCTTCCAGGATGGACAACCTATGTCACATCTACAAATCCTTGATGGCAATTTACTTCTAGGAGCCTCAACCTTCAGAGAAGACAAAGAAATAAAAAAAAAAGTAATGGAAACCTTCCTACTAGCCTCTAGATGTCAAATAAATAATGAAAAATCTCATTTTTTCTTCTTCAATGCCAGATTAAATATTCAACCCAATAACGTCCAAATTATGGGATTCAAAGGGGGTACTCTCCTATCCATATACATTGGTCTCGCCTTGTTATTAACCTCCTACAAACACATTTCCTAAAAATATTTGTGAAGAAACTTATAACAAAAACTCAATAGCCAGACCTTTCACTATCTTCTCTTCTTGACAAAATCACCCTCATTATATCAATCCTTCATTCAAATCCCTTTATCTTTTCTTTGCACTAGCTTCCCCCAAGAAAAATCTTTAATGCCATCAAATGCTTGCAAAATTCCTTCCTCTCTGATCCAGGTGGATATCGGTGGCCACCCACCTTTTCCAAATGGCTCAAAACGGCTTTCTGGCAATTTTGGCAATTTACTATTTTTAGCAGGTTTTAACTTCCGGGGCCATTTTGAGGGCCCAAATGAAGGTTTTTCGAGATCGAGGTTCTCAATGATAGCCAAAGGCATATTGAGCCCCCAAAATGAATCTCCTTGATGATACCTTTCCAATGAGCCATCGAAGTTGATGTACTCACTTACCCAAATGGGGCCCACATGACTTTTGGCGCTTCATCTCCCAGGGTTAGGTTTTTGTATGTCTAGGGTTTTTGGCATTCCTGCTTATTATAAAAAGGCCTTCGAAGCCTCATTGTAATCATCTTCTTCTGAATGCGAGTAGTCGTCACATCTCTTCTCATAGATAAGCTGCCACCATTCTAGCGAGTCTTCCACTCTGTATTTTTAC
>JASDQU010505337.1:19602-29951 GCA_032191745.1 Picea mariana | reverse complement strand
ACTAATTCAATTGCAACAAGAACTCAATTCAAATCCCTTTAATTAAAATACACTAAAATATAATATGTATGATTACAGTGTTATTAAAAATACTACACACAAATATGAAAAAGACATCTCTTAAATAAAATAATGACTTTTATGTTGTCCACCACCAAACCAAAGTCATCTTAAAAGAATATACCCTTAATATGATAATAATAAAGCACTGGAACATTATAAGCATTTAAAGCTACCAAAGGTCATGTGACCCTAGGATTTTCTTAAGTTTTTAGAAATGTAATCCAAGATTATAAACATTTAAAGCTACCAAAGGCCATGCGAGACTGAGATTTTTTTAAGTTTTTAAAATGTATTTGTAGATCACAAGCTTTTAAAATTCCGAAAGGGCATGTGCGCCTACGATCTTCTCAGAATTTTAAATGTAATTAAGGCCAATGTGGTTATATGAGCTTACCTTTTACTCACTTTTATTATTAGTAAAGGGTACTATCTAGTGGTATCAACACCGAGGATGTGATCATACAATCTGATTGAAGATATTCAGATTATGACAACAATTTGATTAAAGATGTGTGCAGATGAAAACCTCTAAATAATTACGACAAGGGGATATGAATAATTAGGACAAGTGGATATGATTGATTAGCTGACAAATCCATAAGGGAAATCCAATGATAAATCTAGGGCATGTGCTCACATAAAAATGCGTTTTATAATGTATAATTTCGTATAATATTAATAATTAAAGGTAAAAAATAAAGTGTATATATAGTTAATTGGTTTGTAAATGGGGTTGGTAAGCATGAGGTAAGCATAAACATAAAAAATATTTTTTTTTTAAGGGAATACAAATCCAAACATAAGGATATGTTATTGTAATAGTATTCATAAGTTTGTATTCGCGTGTATATTTGACAACATTGTAAAAGGGAGATTGTTATTGAGTGAGTGAATTTTTTTACAAGAAACATTAGTGGAGGAGGAAAAGGTCAGAAAATTTCTATGTTCCCTTTGTCCTTCTTAGATGGTCAAGCAGCTCGGTAGGGAAGTTGGGTGGACTATTGGTTGCATGGAATTCGATCATCTTTGTCTTGCAACCTTACCTTTGTGTAGGTGGTATTTTGTTGACAGGTATTCATAATCCAGACAAGACTCGAATCTGCTTTATTAACTCGTATGGCCCATGCTCAGGGCGCAGACTTTTTTGGGAAAAGGTGGAAGCTAAAGGATTATTATCTATGGAAACGCTCATTATTGTAGGGGATATGAACTTTACTACTAGCTCAGAAGAAGTCTGGGGTGTTGGGGCCCTAAGCGATCCACTGGCTGGTTTTTTCAAGGATATGTTTGCAAATCATCACTTAGTGGATATTCAGCCTGCGGAATTAGTGCCAACCTGGTGAAATGGCAGGAGCAGAGGGCACGGAATACAGAAGCAGCTGGATAGAGTTTATGTTTCTGAATCTCTTCTCGGAGATGGGGTTAGGTATAGATCATGGGTTGAACACCCGTATATTTTGGACCATGCTTTAGTATTATTCTAATTGGATTATGGTCAAAAGGATATAGCTTACCCTTTTAAATTCAATCAGGCTTGTTTGCGTGAAGATTCGTTTGGGGCATTAGTTAGATCAGTTTGGTGCGAACAACAAGGATTGGGAGAGGAAGGAGCACAAAGTAGATTGGTTCGAAATCTACAAAAGCTAAAATCTCGAGTCAAAGAGTGGACTGAAGAAAAGAAAAACAAGGATAAAAGAATTATAGAAAAATTAGAAGCGGATATTACTTTGCTCATAAAACAAAGGCTGGACCTGAGTGTTAATTTAGATCTGGATACACAATTGAAACTTTTAGAAGCTGATTGGAACCGATTGTTAATGGAAGAGGAGGAACGTTGGCGCCTAAAGAGTAGGGCAACGTGGATACAATGCGGGGACAAAAACTCAAAGTTTTTCCATAACTTTGCTAGTTACCGGTGCAATAAAAAACACTTGTGGGAAATTAAGAATGATCAGCACCATGTTATACAGGGCCAGGAGGTAATCAAGAAGGAAGCAAAGAGGTATTTCAATACTTTTTATAAAGGAACCATTCAGAATGTGATTATGGAATAGGTTGATCTAGTGAGGAAGTATCCGCGCATGGTTACAGATGAGGAAATTACCCTACTTGAAGCGGTTGTAACTAAGGAGGAGGTTCTTGGAGTTTTAAAAGGTCTAGCAAAAGAAAAAAGCCCGGGCCCCAACGGGTGGACCGTTGAATTTTATATTTCTTTCTATGAATTGGTAGCAAATGATTTACTGGAGGCCATTGAAGAAGCGAGAATTAGGGGTGAAGTCAATCGGAATCTAAATTCGACTTTCATCGCTCTCATTCCGAAGGTAAATGGACCTACAACTTTTGGAGAATTTCGGCCGATTGCTTTATGCAACCTCTGTTATAAGATAATCTCCAAAATAATTGCCAGAAGAAACAAACTGATTCTGTCTCGTACCCTATCAGAGGAGCAATTTGGCTTCCTGAAGGGAAGACAAATTATTGATGCAATAGGCATAGCCAAGGAATTCCTTCATAGCATCAAGGAAAAAAAGTTACATGCCTTAATTCTAAAGATCGACTTAAAGAAAGCATATGACAATATCAGCTGGGATTTTCTTAGAATGGTATTAATCCAGTGTGGCTTTGGGCTGCCAACGACCAGGCGGATCATGGGATGTAACACTTATGCTACTTTCGCGTTCCTAATCAATGGAGAGTCATCGGACTTCTTTCACAGCAGGAAGGGACTCAGGCATGGATGCCCATTGTCATCATTATTATTCATTTTAATAATGGAAGGGTTGAGTCTGGCCCTGAAAGAAAGCCAAGGTAAAGGATTGATAACAGGTATCAAAGTATCTCGGACTATGAAGATCCTACTCCTCCTGTTTGTCGACATCCTTATATTAACAAAATATTCCATTGAGGAATGGAATGAAATTAGTAGGGTGCTTGAGTTGTTATGTCGAGTGATGGGTCTCCAAATTAATGCACAAAAAACTACCTTTCTTCACTATGGAGTGCAGCAACAGGTATTGGAGGCTTTAAAAAATCTCTTTAATTATCAGATCCAAGGCATGTCGGAAGGTTTTAGGTATTTAGGATACTTTTTAAAGATGGGTAGGTACACTACAGAGGATTGGCAGTGGATGATTGATAAAATTGAAAGCGGGATTAGGCATTGGTGCAAGCACTAGTTATCTTTAGGGTGACATTTAGTGTTGATCAAATACATCCTTGAAAGTCAATCAGTTTCCTGGTTGGCACTTTCCAAATTGCCAGCTCAAATTATTCAAAGAATTCGCCAATTGGTTTTTGGTTTCCTTTGGTCAGGAGGCAAAAAGAAGAAAAACATTCATTTATGCAACTGGCAACATATTGCTCGTCCCAAGCAATTCAGAGGATGGGGTTTGAGGAATCTCGCAGATTTTAGTAGAGCGATGGCGACAGATACTCTTTGGAGGGTGTTAAAGCACGACGGATTATGGCACCGGGTAATTATTTCAAAGTATCTTCCTTTTGTCTCCGTGGAGAGGTGGTTCTGCACTGTCAATGTCTCAGAATTAAAAGGATCTCAGACCTAGACTTACTTATTAAAATCCTTTCACCTACTCATGCACTCGCTGGTCTGGAGGCCGGGGTTGGGCCGGTCCATTCTGATATGAAAGGATTACATTTTGGGTTTGGGAGTCAAGGCACTTCTATCAATGGATTTAGTTACAATTTTAAATCAGAAAGTTTTTTGTTACCTTTTCTAGGTTCTTCGTGATCCGGGTATTGGTATGGTTTGTTCAAATTCGATAGCAGGTGAGGAGTTGGGTCTTACTGGTCCCCTGTACATTGAATGGAATCGCTACAGATGTTCTCTGATTAACACAGGAGTGATGCTGCATGAAAGACCAGATGATCTGATCTGGACTGGAGGAGATCAGTTGGGGCATTTAACGGGCAAGAATGTGTATATGGTTGTGGAAAAACTGAAATGGACCCATACCATTCAAGGTTGGAGGAAGGCGATTTGGTCATGGGAATGTGCCCCAAAAATTAAACTTTTTATTTGGATGGTTGTACAGGATCGCATACTATCCTGGGACAATCTACAAAGGAGAGGCTTCATCGGTACGGGCATCTGTTCCTTATGTAAGAAGAATTGTGAGTCTACTAAACACATCCTAGTGGATTGCGACTTTACGTATGTAGTATGGGAGAAGATCTTTTCACACACAAATTTCATGGGGACCTGGGCCAACCATGATTTAGAGGACTGCTTCAGGAGGTGGTTCCTAAAGAATTCTTCTCTTACGACTCTATCGGTGCTTACTTGTTGGTATATATGGAAGGAGTGGAATCTGGTCGTCTTCAAAGACAGAGTTCCTTCTATGTAGAGGGTGGTGTATCTTGTACTTGTAGCTCAGAGGGAACAAAAAGTTAAACAGAGGACGTTTTTTCGACAATTGGATATACATAGTTCAATTGTATGTGTCCCGATCGGGTGGTTTGACAGGGTGGCGGAGGCTACAGGTCAGAACAGTGGAGCAGGTGGCATAATAAAAACCTATGATCTTTGCAGTTACAAATGGATCTTTAATGTTGGACAGGGAACAAATACTAGGGCGGAAATGCTGGGGGCATGGGCCCTCCTCACTCTGGCGTCCCGGCTATCCATTCAGACTTTACATGTGCTTGGAGACTCTAAAATAATTATCGATTGGTTGAGTGGTAAGGGGGATCTACAGGTTGTTTCCTTGGAAGGATGGAAGTTGAGAATTATGGGATTAATCAAACAGTTCCATCATATAACCTATTCTCATGTCTATAGGGAGTATAACCAAATGGTGGATAGCCTTTCAAAACAGGCTCTTCATAAGGATCCGGGCAAAATTTATTACTATCAGTGTATGGAGGACCAGGAGCGTCCTATTTTATAACTCGACCTGTACTAATGCTTGTCAAGATCTCAGGTATTGTCTGGCTAGTTTTCATATCAATGATTTTATTAGGTCTGTGGTTTCACCATAGTATCCGACCACGTAGTCTATATTGCTTCTTAACAGAATACTTTGTAGGGGTGTATATTTTTTGTATGATGTTAATTGCTAGGTGATCAGTAGCCATCGTCGGTCTGTGTTATGACACGGGGGACTCAAAGGCGTTTTAGTAGCCAAGTGGTATTTTGGGAAATTCAAAAGTCTCTTTTTCTGAATCTGCAGTTTTTTTGTTATCTTTTGAATCATATGTAAGCGACAGTTTTATATATAATACAAATATAACAGTGGAATTTTCATGTGGAAGAAAAAAGAGTGAATATAACCCGAGCATTATGTAGTTTTTCAAATTAATTTTTTGTTTAAAAATCATATTTTATTAATAATCAATTTAGATTTATTTTAAACTTAAATGTGTAAAGTATTAAAGCGATCAAATCTTTAGAGGTGCAAACCTTTCCACAATTTTTCGTATTTGCACTTTTAGATATTTGATCTCTCTTGATGCTTGACACATCTGAGGTTATGATGAATCTAGATTGGTGAATATCACATGCATAATAACTACAGGTTAAAGATAATTTACAAATCATTATACTAAAATTATTGGCAATGTTCATACTAAAGTAAATTATTGACGATGTTTTACTATAGTGGGAGAGAATGCAATCACATCAACTCAAGGACTCACACTATAAACATAAAATCCATATAGCCAAAGATTTTGGTGCAAATAATACATTATAAAAGTGCATGTATAATATATTTGGGACGATAATCTTTTGCAATTATATCATAAAAGTGAAAAAAAAAATAACACACATACTTGTTTCTTGTTCCTATAAATGTGCATAGCTAATTGTTAATTAAAAGAAACGTTAAGATGCTTTCTTAAGTGTCGAGTACCTAATGCATATCAAAAGGTGGGATGTTGTGTTGATTGTATGATAAATACCATTCATTAACCAACTTAATGGATATGACAATCCCATTATTTCATAGGAAAAAACAAACCTCATTCTTAAAGAATTGAACCTTGGTGGGAGAATATGACAACCCACATTTTGACAACCAATTAAATTCCCAATGATTAGTAAACCTTAATTAACACCCTAAAATAATATAAAAATACGTAGGTTACCTACTAAGAATGCACAAATTCTTCAAAATAATATCTTAGATAAGTTGAAGAACCAAAACTAATACTTTATAACATAGAAAAAAAGCCATCATAACAAGTTGAAAATTTAAGTGCTCACACTTTCGAATTATGTAATGTCTATAATAATGGTAAAACTTATCTTATTATTATAATAATTGTAAATCTTATCTTATTAGTCCCTGTCGAAGGCGTAGAGGGACTACATCGATCGATAATTCGTTGACTCTATATTAATTTGTCGTTTGACTACAAATTTTTGCATACTTTCTAATATTCGACCTACAGAACTAAAAGCATTATTTTTTATATAATAAAAAAACCCATATATGTCATGATCTGATTGGATGATAGATTTGAGTTCTTATTGCCAGCTTCGCTATTCCCAATGAATTATATGTTGCCATATCCAAAGTTTAATCATGTACGGTACTTTTTTTATTTGTACTAATCATATTGAAATGTTTAGATATCCAAAGTTTATAGTGATCGATAATTCCAAAGTTTATAACCTTCTATTGTGATTTATTTGTTTTATTTGTGCTATTATTATTATTACTCCTTTGTATTTGTATTGAAATGTTTGCATGCCGAAATTTTATGTCATTGACACTTTTTTTGAGGTGCTTGAATAGGCCTGACAGCTTAAATGTTTACATGACGTGAGGTCCTCAAACAAGCTTGACAGCTTAAATGTTTACATACTGTGAGGCCCTTAAACAGCCTGACAGCCTTAAATGTTTACCTAAATAGGCTTCTTGGAGTACATTTTTCCTCTAAATTTTCCATACAATGTTGCAGTGAATTTGGACAATATTGTTGTCCACCGCCAGTTGAATAGGCATTGTATGTTTCAAACTTCTTCTAGGCTTAGAATGCAATTCCATCATCGTTGAAGCTACATACATTGTTTATTGGTTCAATGGGTGCTTCTTCTTCGTTGGTTCGTCGGTTGTTGTTTGTTGTTGTTGTTTGGTTCACAATTCGACCTGCACTTCTGTCTTTCATCATTTTGGAGTAACTTTTCATGCCATAATTTCATTTTCTATTCCTTCTTTGTTGTTCAGTGTTTGCAGTTTGCAAGTAAGAATTTTTGCTTATTTCTACTGGCATGCTCGTCGTATGTTTCTGGTTCCTTCTATGCTTCAGTTGCAGTTTCGTAATCGTTGGAGATACATATGTTGTTTACTGGTTCGATGGTTGTTCCTTGTTCGGTGGTTCGTTGGTTCGTCGGTTGCTGGTTGTTTTTGTTTGGCTCAAGTTTACGATTTTTTGGCCCTGGGGCTGCAGTTGGGCCTATTCGTTCTTTCTCGCTGGTTTGGTGCTTGTTGTTTTATTTTCCTTACTTCGGCTTTGCAGGGTTGGGGTCCTGCGTCGGCAGTTGGAGCTGTTTTATTATTATTATTATTATTATTTGGGTGCTTTACGGTGTTCAGACCTTGCACCCACGAGTGGACATGCGGTTGAGTCGTGTTATTTGTTGTGTCTGGCGAGGTCAAGATCTGTTTTGATGTAAAATTTTGTTGATACTTCAGTGTTGACATGATAGAAAATAGTGGCATAAAAAATAATTGGACAACTACATGTGCAATTGCAATATCCGTTGTTTTTTTGTTAAAATAAAACATGTGCAAGCTACACTTATAAACCATGTATGGTGGAATGTGCCCATATCACAATACATGTTCTTTATCCTTTACACAGACTGATGTGACCACGATACAATTTGTCTTGTACTTGAGATATGATATTTACAACAAAGTGAGTGCAAAATTATATTTCCATGTCTAGAAGCATATATGGATACTTTGCCACGGAAAACTAAAATCATTTAGCTATGGCCATGCACTTTCTTAATATTTTGTGGCTTGTAATATATTTTGGGCAGGGAACAACTTTATATATTTACAGCCATGGATGGAGAAAAGCAAAGGTTCATGTATTTGCCTATCTTTTATTCTATTCGTTGATTCTCATTTACTGTATGTACATATTACTTGTTCTCCGGTGCATACCAACTTCCATTCATGTTCATTGTGTTTTGTGTATTCCCACATTCAAACAAATAGAATAGCTAGAGAAAACGACGGAGTCTTGACTACAGTGGTGGAAGAGGAGATACAAAGGTACACACGTGTACTGTTATTTCATATTCGGTTGTTTTGTATTTCATTTATTGTATGTATGTGTGTTCACCTAGTTTATTGTATGTAGATGTTGCATACCTTCCTACATAATAACTTATCTTCATTACATATCTTCCTGCATACTAACTTCCTTCATGTCCATTGTATTTTCCTGCATTGCTACATTTAAACAAACAAAATGACTGGAGAGGATGATGGACTCTTTGGTGCGAATGTAGATGAGGAGTTACAGAGGTGCATACCTGTAGTCTTATTTCATATTCTAGTGTTGAGTATTTCATTTACTGTCTGTGTATTTTTTGTGCTTGTTCTACTGCTTTGCACCTTCTTATTTTTTTTTCCTGTATGTATATACTATGTATCTTTCTGCTTATTCTCATATGAATTGTATTATGTTTGTTGTTACATTGAAATAAATAGAACTGTTTTTCTTTCTTTTACATGTCTTTCTTCATACTAACTCGCCTTCATGTCCATTGTATATTCGGCATTGCTACCTTGAAAGAAATAGGTTGGTTGGACAGGAAGATGAATTCTTGTATGCAACAGCAGAGGGTTCTGTGGTACAATCTTCGAAAAGGTATGCCAATTGTGCTAGCAAATTTGTTGGGTATGTGTTATATTCTTTGCATGTGTGTGTGTGGGCGCGTCAAATTTGACAACTGTGTTTGACAATCCCTCTATTACTGAATGTTGTGTCATGTGCGCTAGGCACTTCCTAGGGGGGTCCCAGGGGGGGCCAGGTATGGCCCCCCTTGGTTACGTGCAGCGTTCGGGGCAGAGCCCCGAAATTTTTTTTTGGGCGGTTTTTGCTATTTTTAGCGGTTTTCTAAATTAATCTCGGATTAAGGGATTAGGGTTTTGGTATCTACGAAATACCTAAAAAAATTGTATATATTGTATGGTGAATGGTGAAATTAATACAATAAAGAGTTGACAGGTTTTCTTCCGGTTAAGGGTTTCCGGTATAAATCTGTGTGTACTATGTGTATGAGCCATTGATTAATTTTTGTTTTGCTAATGCATTGCTTTACTTCACAGGTTTAAAACTTACAAAATTAAATATACAAAGAGGGTGGGGGCATATAATATTAGACTAGAAAATGATGAATTGGCAGCAATGGGCCTTTTTGCCATCCCCATTTCTACTTTTTCCATTTTCTATTATCCCTTTTTCTTTATAATTGCTTTGCTTCGTCGTCTTTCCGAAAATTCCTTGGTGCGTGGGTTGGCGGACTCACGGATTCACATTTATGGTCATGCTTCTACCTTATTCCATACTTACCCACTTTGTCAATTGTGGGTGTTAGGCTAGCGGGTTCAAGATTGCGCCCCTGGCTTCCGGGGTTCAGCGATATACAGATTGGTCATCGTGCCCTGCCATGACGCCCTATTTACTGTTACACATTTTTCCAGTCAAAAAATTAGAGGCATACAATTTGACCCTCGGGTCCTCATGTTTCCTGACTATCCCTTGACACCCTATTTCGTATTCCATCTCCTTCCACCCTGCATGTGACATTAAGAACTATTATGGACAATATACAATGCATATGCTTGTTTAGTCCTTCTGATGTTCATCTGCACATGCTTGCATCAAAAAAAGTTGGACTAGTGACATGGCCATGAGCAGTCAGTCATCCCAGACATCAGCAGATCGACAAGGAAAAAGTTAAAGATGCATACATTATGTTCCTAGAATGTTTACCAAACAAATATCCTCGGCTATTTATTCATCTATGGCATGGTGAATATGTTGTTTCCATCTACAATACATGCTTTGCAGTTCACAAGAAATATCAACAAGTACAAGTGAGACGCTGAACATAGCGCAGGTTCCACAAACTAATAGGTGTGGTTACAAAACTCTAGCTCCATAGTTCATCGAAGATGTGCGTCTATTTGTAAATTTATGCCAGAAAAAAAATAAAAATAAATAAATAAAATAAAATAAAATGCACACTACCATTCACTTTACTTTTCCTGTTCAAAAATTATTATCAGGTCTAAATTTGT
>JASDQU010505337.1:0-11299 GCA_032191745.1 Picea mariana | reverse complement strand
ATACATATATGGGCATTGCCTCAATGCTTCCATCCGAACCATGGGCAACACTACCGTGCATTGTAAAATTAGGCAGCCTCTGTTACAAGATGTGCTTCCTAGGTTAGCAGAATTGTCCTATGAAGCATACCTACAAAAAAAGGCAAGCCATGTCTACATGTTGCGTGACTTTCAGATACACAACAAATTTACCTTAAATGAGGACAATGCAATATTGCATGTCGGCTGAAGAAAAAATAATCATATCAAGCTTTGGCAGGAAACAGAAATATCTCATGTGTCTCTGTAATATTTCTTCAACACCCAGATGAATGTTCGTCGAACTCGAGTACTTGAGAATTTAATTACAAATGTGATCGATGTTGTTATTTTGATGTTTTCTTTCATCTCCCATTAAGAATATTTCAATGTGTCTCTGCAATATTTCTTCAACACCTCGATGAGGGGGGGTGCAGTTGTGTGTTATATTGTTCAGTGTATTAATTCCTATGCTCAAGTTTTCAGGTTGAAGGTGTTTTGGTTGCAGCAAATGCGTACTCAACCCCCTTTGAGCCTGTATGTGTGAAATGAAACTCTCTTGCTTCTTCTTTCTCTTTGATAAGTGATGATACGATTGATTGTCTATGATGCAGTGAAAAATGTGCATACATATATGGACATTGCCTCAATGCTTCCATATGAACCGTGGGAAATGCAATCATGCATTTTACAATTAGACAGTCTATGTTACAATATGTGCTTCCTGGGTTAGCAGAATTTTCCTATGAAGCATACCTACAGAAAAAGGCAAGCAGTGTCTACATGTTGCGCGACTTTTGGATACACAACAAATTTACCTTAAATGAGGACAATGCAATATTACATATCGGCTGAAGAAAAAAAAATAAAAAACAAGAAAAAAAAATCATATCAAGCTTTGGCAGGAAACGAAAATATTTCATGTGTCTCTATAATATTTCTTCAACACCCAAATAAATGTTCTTTGGACTCGAGTACCTGAGAATCTAATTACAAATGCAATCAATGTTGTTATTTTGATGTTTTCTTGCATCTCCTAGTAAGAATTTTGCAATGTGTCTTTGCAATATTCGTTCAACACCCAGATGAATGTTCGTCGGACTCGAGTACTTGAGAATCTAATTACAAATGCATTCAATGTTGTTATTTTGATGTTTTTTTACGTATCCCAGTCAGGATTTTGCATATTTGTTTTGGTATGCAAATAAAAGAAAAAAAAACATGGTGGTTGGTTGTTGCTTTGATGGATGATCCTGCACATTTTTTAGGTGCCCAAGTTGGACAATTGTTTTTCAACTATTTAGCCATGACATGATTTCTACAATTTTATTTTGGGTGCCCTAATAAAATAAAAAATTGTCTCCAACTATACATTTATGGTATGGTATCTGCATTTTCTCGATGCCCTAATTGAAAAAAAAAGGAACTCGGCATGGATTGAAACATCAGCTTGAGATTTTCATATCTCGCTATAGAGATTGCACGCACATAAGATTGTTCGGTCCAAAAATGGGAAGCATGATAGAAAACCCCATAAAAAGTATCCAACTGTAAATAACTCGGGCCCGTCCTTTGAACCGTCGAAGTAGCTTGCTCATCTAGGCAGAATCATCAAAAATTTCCAATAATATTGGAAGTTTGGCATTGTTAAAACTGGTAGTGATAGACCATGGTGCTACCAGAAGAAAATGTCCATAGTGATCTTTCTTAATGGTAAAATAGTAATCGAAAAATTTCTTGTTCCCCATTTTGAGATCTGGTTATAGCCAGCGTGCAGTGGCGAAGCTCCGCTGGTTTTGTATTGTCTTATGTTTCGCAGACTTTTGTTCATATCCCATGGCCCCGTTTATTTTCTCATGGGAACATATACTATATGTGAGAGAAAACCAATTCCACAACGTTTTTTCTTTATATATCAAATTGTTTGATGCAAAAGTCAATGCGTACTGCTCTATGGAACCTTGTGGGATATTGCTTGTGGCATGTTTGGAGTTTACTTGGTTCTTGGTTGTATGCTTCGTTCTGGAAAATTAATAATACATTCAGGATCTTCGCAGTTTTTTCTATGGTATTAAAGACTATAGAGGACATGCTTTTCCCTTTAATATAAGCCATGATGCAAATAAAGTATGTGTCTCATTTTAGCACTCTTCCTTGATCAATGAACTTGGTAAAATTAATCTCCTGGAATAATTTGAAATAAAAGAATATATACTGTGTGAAGTTCAATGGAGCTATCATATCAACAAGAGGCCATTAAAATTCAAATTCATCTTTGTTATACTTGCGGTGATAGAATTTAAAAAAACTTTGTTTTGTTTACTTCAATTTTTTTAAAATGAGAGATTTAGCATCCTTTAATAATTTTATGTAATTAAATTGTACAATATCAATATTTAATATTAATATTTTAATATTTGGAAATAATGTTCTTAGATAATGTTAGATAGTTGATAGGAATCACCATCTGTAAACAATTTCAATCTTAAGCCTGCCAGCTCTTGAGTCTGTCTGTCAATTTGTATATCGCGGAACTCTGAGTGCTATTTGGAGGACATGGAACAATAGAAGTGCATTTTTTAGCCAGCCAGCCCGCAAGTCCGCCTGTCAATTTGTATATCGCGGAACTATGAGTGTTGTTTGTAGGACACGAAACTATAGAGGACATGCTTTTCCCTTTAATATAACCTCTGTGACGCAAATGTAGTATGTGGCTCGTTTTAGCACTTTTCCTTGATCAATGAGCTTGGTAAAATAAATCTCCTGGAATAATTTGAAATAAATGAATATATACTGTGCGAAGTCCAATGGAGTTATGATATCAACAAGAGGCCCTTAAAATTCAAATTCGTCGTTGTTATACTCTCGGTGATAGAATTTAAAAAAGCTTTGTTTTGTTTACTTCATTTTTTTTAAATAAGAGATTTAACATCCTTTTATAATTTTATGTAATTAAAGTGTACAATATCAATATTTAATATTAATAATTTAGTATTTGGAAATAATGTTTTTAGATAATGTTAGATAGTTGATAGGGATCGCCATCCGTAAACAATCGCAATCTTGAGCCCTCCAACCCTGGAGTCTGTCTGTCAATTTGTATATCGCGGAACTCTGAGTGTTGTTTGAAGGACACGGAACAATAGAAGTGCAATGTTTAGCCAGCCAGCTCGCAAGTTCGTCTGTCAATTTGTATATCACGGAACTATGGGTGCTATTTGTAGGACACAGAATAATAGAGGCCCAATTTTGAGCCCGCCTGCCCGAGAACCCTTGATCCAAAAAGTGGCGAAGTATGGAATGAGGGATCCGTACATGCTCTATAAAATCTCATGTCCATACTTTATAAAAGTACATATTTAGTATGTATAATTATTTATTAAAACCATGGACTGCCGTAAATTTTCTTGTATCTTTTCAAGGCTTCTCTTATACAAGCAGATCCTAGAAACTATAAGCATGGCTTGTTGTATCTATTCCTTGATTGAAGAACCTGTTCACATGTTTAATGCACTTCATAGTTGTTGTTAAAACCATCAATGGGGATTTCTAAAACCAATTCCCTCTTCCAAAAATTTCCATCCCCTTTCTTTTTTCCCTCTACTTTCCATTCTGGTTACTTACTTGTTTTTCGGAAAATTTCTAGGTGTGGAAGTTGGCAGATTCACGTCTTCATATTTCCACTTACTTTTATATCACTAGCCCTGTCGATCGCTTCCCCGTTTCATAATGTACAAACTTTTTGGATCACGGGTTGTCGAATAGGCGGGTTACCGGATAGGAGGGTTCAACATTGCGTTTCCATTGTTCTGCCACCTGCAAACAACACCCAGGCTTTTGCGATCTACAAATTATCAAACAAATTCCCTTGTATCTCATTTTTTAGCACTTTTTCTTGATCGATGAACTTAGTAAAATTAATTCCCTAGAATAATTTGAAATAAAATAATATATACTATGTGAAGTCTAATGGAACAAGCATATGAATGAGAGGACATTAAAATTCAAATTCATCGTTGTTATACTTATGGTGAAGCTAACAGTACAAAAACTTTATTAAACATCCAAAAATTGATTTTCTTGTAACTTTTTGACTCTTCTCTTATACAAACAGATCCTGGAAACTATAAACATCGCTCATTGTATCTATTCCTTGATTGAAGAACCTATTAACATGTTTAATGCACTTCATAGTTACAACAATTCCCGATTCCAAAAATTGCCATCCGCTTTCTTTTTTTCCCTTTGCTTTCCCTTTCTGGTTACTTACTCATTTTTCAGAAAATGTCTAGGTGCGGGATTTGGCGGATTCACATCTTCAGATTTCCATTGTTACTTTTATATCACCAGCCCGACCAACTGCTTCCCCGTTTCATATTGAACAAACTTTTTGAATCGCGAGTTTCTGGATAGACGGGTTCAACATTGCATTTCCATTGTTCCGTCGCCTGCAAACAACACCCGACCTTCCGCAATTTACAAATTAGTAAACAAATTCCCCTTCATCTCGTTTGATTTCGCTTTCTGTTTACTTGGTCCTTTTTTCGAATGTTTCATGCTTTTATATACAGCACCCGAAGTTTCACAATATACAAATTGCTTGCTCAACATTGTGCTTCCATTGTTCCCCTACGTACAAACAACACCCGAAATTCCACGATATACAAATTAATGGCCGAAATCTGTCACTAACATACAATTTGACCATCGGCCCCTCACGTCTCCTAGGTTTATCTTGTGACCCTTTTTTGTAACCCACCCGACGACTTTCCATACTTGGGAATTTCTTGGAATTTGTTTCACGAGTTGGCGAGTGGACAAAATGTACAATGCTTGGTTGCTCTTTGCCATCCCCGCTACCTTTGTACTTCTTTCTAGATATGTAATTATTAAGATTTAATGCTAGTAGTTCATCATGCAGGAACCGTTAAGATTTTCATTAATGTTCATAAGGTTCGAGAAGATTTATCATTACTACGAATTAAATCAAGATTTGCGGAAAAGAGTGTTATCCTTTCCAAGTATTCATTTCAAACATGATGTAATCTCTTTCATGTGTCGTTCGGTTGGCGCCTTTAAGAAATCTCTAATTCTTAATCTCTCTTCGTTGTCACTGCCACCTTCGCACTTTTTTCTAAATATGCAATTAGTAAGCTTTAATGGTAACAACTCATTACGCACAAACCCTGGAGATTGTCATTGATTAGCGAAAGGCTCGAGGAGATTTTCCATTGATACGCATTAAAAAAATATTTGCAGAGGGTTATATTATCCCTCCCCAATTTTCATTTCAAACATTGTCTGGAGCAAACAGAAATTCTCGTTAACTTATGGCAGCAATTCTGTCTAGATACTAAACACCTTCGGGCATGACGACCAGAGGTTCTAGTATTCCAGGGCATATTCTTACTACTCATATCCCTCCACCTGGGAGCAAAAAAAGAGATGGTCCCTTGGTACACCGAGAGATATATTTCAAGCCAAAGAATTCCAAGGCAACCCTGCCTTCTCAGACAACCTGACTAGTTGCATTGATGGCTGGTGCAGAGGTTGATGCCATGGATTCCAATCCGGAACAATATGATCTGATGGACGTTGATACAATAATGGATGATGGAAATGCAGAGACTGTTCCCACTCCTGCGCCCAAATTGAAATCAAGCATAACGGGTGGAACTTCCCATCTCAGCGATGGCAGTCCTAACAACACCAAAAGAAGGAGTTTCGGGAAAGAAACTGGCATTGAACGCAATAGTCGCTTTGTAGCTCGAAGGTAGGAATTCCATAGGTCTAAATTAGTTTTTTCTGGGCGGAAGTCTTTCACTATAAGGAAATGATCTATTGATGCTCCCAAAGTTATATTTCAAGCCAAAAAACTATTCAATTGTGGGACCATTGTTCTGTTCTCTGGATATACAATTAACATCTTAGGGAATGAGGACCAACACTCCCATTGGTGCAAGGCATATTCCTACTAGTCATCTCCTTCCACCCAGAATGGACTAATTTGGACCTCTGGAAGTGCACGTGCAACATGTGTCCCTGAAGTTTTCGACTGTGGAGGGGTGGTTTCTTGGTGTGTCCTAACTTTCAGTTAAGGGCTATTCCATTTTCCCTGCAACGTTTTTCATCTTCTTCCTCACGAGAAGCTTCTGAGAATTATCAATTTTACCACAAAAGGATCCATAGAGGAGAAAACTGCAAGGATTTCCTAAAAACAAAAGCATGGTAATCAGTTTTGTATGCATGTTGAAGAGCATCTCGATGGCTCCTGCATGTTGCAGATCACGTGCATGTGTTTGTGGCAGATATGTTCAATGTTTTGGCCCAAAGAACTGGGTCCAATTTCTAAGGATAGATATACAGTGCTCAGTGTTTTTTTTTTTTAATGGATTTACCATTAAAAAAATTTGCCTTGGAGTCTTGGTTGTTGCTTCTTTTCTAGATTTAAAACCTCTTCTCATTGGCATGGTTCGGTAGTCTCGTATTTCTTCAATATGGAATTTTCTTAGGTAATTTGTTTTAAAATGGAGCATCTAACAATTATATGACAATGTACTATGTCGATCCATCAGGATTTTATGCAAACAAAAAATGAATTTCAGACAGTTTCAAACCAACGTTCAAATCTATTTGTAATGTAGATAGAACATAGCAATACCAAATCACAATGCTGCAGCAAGATCGTCATTCTTGTTTCTAGACATGAAATTATTAATCTTTAATGCTAACAACCCATAATGAAAGAAGTTTAATACTTAATTTGATATGTTACAGTCATGGAAGAATGTATCAAGAACACATTTGCACCCACAAATTGCAATAAAATCTAATATTCAACAAAGCATTTGCTGACAATTACTAGAAAATGATGGTTTTGCAACAATGGGGCTTGTTTGAAACCAATTCACGCTTACGAAAATTTCCCTTCGCCTTTCTATTTTTCCATTCTTTTATCCCCTGTAGTTTCTCCTCCTGGTTACTTAATTTTTTTTTTTTTCTGAAAATGCCTTGTTGCACGGGTTGGCATATTCACGCGTTTCGACCGAACGCTTCCCCTTTGTCTAAATTGCGCTTTTCATTGTTCTATGACCTGCAAATAGCACTCCGAATTTTGCAATATGCATATTTACTTCTGGACTCCCACATCATCCCCTCTTCGGTGTTACACATTTTGCACCAAAATGTTCTGATAAATACAATCTGACACTCGGGGCCTTACAACCCCTCAGGAACCCGTCACCCTATTTTGAAGCCCATCCGACTGCTTTCCACACTTGACAATTTCTTGACATCTCTTTGGCGGATCGTCAAGTTCGCAGGTTCAGGAAATTTCAAATTTCTAGATGTTGTTTCTTGTGCCCGCTACCTTCATATTTCTTTCCAAGTATATGCAATATGTATAAAACTTATCCAATAACATACATAAAATATCTTGCTAGGAAATGGAATATCTATTGCAGATTATATTGGAACTTCTTTTCCCTCTTTTATACTTGACCAAATTGATGTTTCTTTTTCCCCTCTTCTCTCTCTTTCTTTACTTAGTCGTTTTGACTCCAACCAACCAGTAGCCATTCGATGCCTAGGAAATTTTCAAATTGTGAATTCCCAGACAGGTGGGCTCTATATTGAACTTCCATTGTTTTGTGGCCTGCAAACAACACACGGACCTCCACCATATACAAATGTGTTTCCGCACTCCCACATCATACCCTCTTCCATGATACACAGTTTGCACACGAAAGTTCTGAGACCTGCAATTTGACCTTCGGGTCCTCACGTCTCCTGGGGACCTATTGTCACCCTGTTTTGAAGCCCCTGTGTTCGCTTTCCATATTTCTCCATTTCTTGGAATCTATTTTGCGCCTTCAATTCCATACTTACCCGACTTTTTTCGCATGCAGATTCCTGGACATGCAGAGTGCACTTCCAGACTCCTACATCATCCTTCTTTCGTGTTACATAGTATGCACTAAAATCTCCGATCAATACAATTTGACCTCCAGGCCCTCATGTCTCCTCTAGGACCCTTTTCAACCTATTTTGATGCCTGTCTGCCCGCTTTCCATGTCTATTTATTTCAATCTCTTTCGTGGATCGACGGGTTGGTGGGTTCAGACAATTTCCAATTCCTAGTCGTTTTTTTCTATGCACGCCACCTCCACACTTCTTTCCAAGTATATGCAATAAGTATATAAATTCTCTAGAAACATGCACAAAAGATATTTCCAGGAAATGGAATATCTTTTAGAGACATGAATATATTATCCCTTTTTTTCCGTCTTCTATACTTAACCAAATTCTCGTTTCTCTTTTCCCTGTACTTTATCTTTCTCGTCACTTAGTCATTTTTCCAAAAATATCTAGTTGCGCGGGTTGGCGGACTTGCAAGTTCATGACTCCTACATCAACCCCTCTTTCGTGTTACACAGTATGGACTCAAAATTTCCTATCAACATAATTTGACCGTCGAGTCGTCATGTCTCCTCGGGAACCCTTGCCAGCCTATCTTGGAGCCTGTCTTCCGGATTCCTACATCAGCCCCTCTTATGTGTTACACAATATGCACTCAAAGTTCCGATCAATACAATTTGACTGTCGAGGCCTGATGTTTCCTGGGGAACCCTTGTCACCCTATTTTGAAACCCGTCCGACCACTTTCCACGGTCATTTCTTGCAATTTCTTTCGCGGATCGTAGACAATTTCGTATTCCTTGTTGCTATTTTATGTTCTCTCCACCTTCGCACTTCTTTCCAAGTATATGCAATAAGTATATAACTTCTCCACAAACATGCAGAAAAGATCTTTCCATGAAATGGGATATCTATTACAGATGTGAATATATTATCCCTTATTTTCCGTCTTCTATACTTAGCCAAATATATGTTTCTCTTTTCCCTGAACTTTATCTTTCTCGTCACTTATTCGTTTTTCCGAAAATATCTAGTTGCATAGGTAGGCGGACTTGCAGGTTCACGTTTGCACTCGTGCTCTTATATCATGACACCGATTGACCGCTTCCCCATTCCATACCCAACCACTTCTCCAACCACAGATTCCTGGTAGGAGGGCTCTAGATTGGAATTATATTGTTCCATGAGCTGCGAACAGTACCCTGACTTCCACGATATACAAATTTACAACCGGACTCAGATCATACCGTCTTCTGTATTATAGTCTACCTATAGTGCCCTCTTCTGTGGTACACATTTTGTACTGTAAACTTTCGAGACATACAATTTGATCGTCAGGTACACACGTCTCCTGTGGAACTATTGTCACCCCATTTTGAAGCCCATCCATCCGCTTTCCATACTTCGCCATTTATTCGAATTTCTTTTGTGGATTGTCGAGTTGGCGGGTTCAAGAAATATCCAATTCCTAATCATTGTTTCTTGTGCTCGCACCCTTTTGCAATTAGCAATTACCACTTATATATAATATCTTATTTCTAAGTATGCAATTAGCAAGCGTTAATGCTAAACCAGGATTTGAGGAGATCTCCCATTGATATGCATAAAACCAAAATTCTCAAATGGTTATATTATCCCTTCCTAGTGTTAATTTCAAACACCATGGAATGTCATTTGCGCGTCATCGAGTTGGTCCATTCATGAAATCTTCAATCCTCGATTCTGAAAACGAGTTCGACCGACCATTTCCCTATTCCATACTTATCCACTGTCCCAGAATTCTGCAAATATACAAACCGGCCATTGAACTACCCCACCATGCTCTCTTCGATTTTACATGTTTTGCAGTCAAAAATTCCGATACATAAGATTTGACCATCAGACACTCGCCTGCCCTCTTCCGTGGTACACATTTTTCACTGAAAACTTATGAGACATACAATTTGACTGTCGAGTCCTCACGTCTCCTGTGGAACTATTGTCACCCCATTTTGAAGCTCGTCCCTCCACTTTCCATACTTCTCCATTTCTTCGAATTTCTTTCGCGGATCGTTAGGTTGGCAGGTTCAAGAAATATCCAATTCCTAATCATTGTTTCATGTGTCCGCGCCATTTTTCAATTACCAATTAGCAATTATATATAATATCTTATTTATAAGTATGTAATTAGCAAGCGATAATGCTAAACTAGGATTTGAGGAAATCTCCCATTAATACGCATAAAACCAAAATTTTCGGATGATTATATTATCCCTTCTGAGTGTTAATTTCAAACATCATGGAATTTCATTTGCACATCGTCGGGTTAGTCCATTCATGAAATATTCAATCCTTGATTCCAAAAACGAGTCCGACCGACCGTTTCCCTATTCCATACTTAGCCACTTTCCCAGAATTCTGCAAATATACAAACCGGCTGCTGAACTGCCCCATCATGTTCTCTTTCGTTTTACACGTTTTGCAGTCAAAAATTATGATACATAAAATTTGACTGTGGTTCACTCACCTCTCCTAAGTATCCCCCGTAACCCTATTTTGAATCCCATCCAACCGCTTTTCAGACTTTTCCATTCGTTCCTTGCTCTCCCCCTTCTCTATGACCTTCACACTTGTCTATAATAAAAAAATGCTTTTTCATATATATAGTACATTTTGCACTGAAAACTTCCAAGACATACAATTTGACTGTCAGGTCCTCACGTCTACTGTGGAACTATTTTCACCCCATTTTGAAGCCCATCCATCCGCTTTCCATACTTCGCCATTTCTTCGAATTTCTTTTGCGGATCGTCAGGTTGGTAGGTTCAAGAAATATCCAATTCCTAATCGTTGTTTCATGTGCCCGCTCCATTTTGAAATTAGCAATTAGAAATTATATATAATATCTTATTTCTAAGTATGCAATTAGCAAGCGATAATGCTAAACTAGGATTTGAGGAAATCTCCCATTAATACGCATAAAACCAAAATTTTCGGATGGTTATATTATCCCTTCTGAGTGTTAATTTCAAACATCATGGAATGTCATTTGCACGTCGTGGGGTTGGTCCATTCACGAAATCTTCAATCCTTGATTCCGAAAATGAGTCCAACCGACCGTTTCCCTATTCCATACTTAGCCACTTTCCCGAAATTCCGCAAATATACAAACCGACCACTGAACTGCCCCATCATGCTCTCTTCTGTTTTACACGTTTTGCAGTCCAAAATTCTGATACATAAAATTTGATCGTGGGACACTCATCTCTCCTGAGTATCCCTCGTAACCCTATTTTGAATCTTTTCCAACCGCTTTTCAGACCTTTCCATTCATTCCTTGCTCTCCCTTGTCTTCATGACCTTCGCACTTGTCTATAACAAAAAA
>JASDQU010505336.1:18349-42246 GCA_032191745.1 Picea mariana | reverse complement strand
CTTAAATGATTATTGTATAGATGTGTTGCAATACAGTTTCATTCATGGTTGAAATCGTTGCTCGAGTGCTTGATCCTTGTTCGCTGCTTCGTTCCATGATTCTGGTTCTTGTTTGATTCAACTTTGCAAAGTTGAGGTTCTACACATACAGTTCAAGCCCTTCGTGGTTGTTCACTGGTTTGTTGTTCTTCAACTTTGCAAGCTATTGGACTTGTTGTTGCAGTTTGCACTTTTTGGGGCTGAGCTCTTGTCATCCTTTGTTGACGGGTAAGTTTCCTCGTTGTTGTTGTTTTTCAATGGTGGGAGTGCCTACCTCCAAATTCTGTTGCAGACCATCTTTGTATGTTCTCTTAGTTTTTGTTCCTGGAAACCATGCGTCTTGCAATGAAGAGGGCTTTATGAAAAGTAGTTGGGAGCCATCAGAAAAGGGAACCATTGGGCGGGGTGTAGACGTAGGGTATGCTTTTATTCTGTGGGTCGGAAAACTGCGTCTACCTGTTCTCTTTCTGTTGAGTAAAGCTGTTGATTTATTTATTTCTCTGTTTTCTTCTCATCTGCTATGGGGACAAGGGGGGATTCAAGTTGAGAAGAAGAAGGTTGAAAGATACATATGGGGATTGGTACCCTATTTTTCTTTCCTTTTTTATTTTGCTACCTTTTATTTTTTTCCCCTGCTTTTCTTTGTTTTCATAGAAATTGAAAGCATGTAGCAAACAACTTCAAAATGACAGTTGAAGAGATGAAAGAAGTAATAGATGTTGACTCATATGAAATATATACACAGTCCATTATAGATGACAACATTGACGTGGTTTTGCATAGCAATGGGATTTTTAGATATGAGGCATTCTTGTATACTGTTGGGGATTGCGTTTTCGATACATTCCATGTTCTATTACATTTCCGCTATTCATCGACCGAGCTGCGCAATGGATTGATAGATTATTTCTTGACCTGTTTCAAAAATGGAAATGCTGAGGCTTTGCAGTGTTATGAATACGAACTGGAATATGATTTTCTTCGACAGTTGCATGGAATACATGATGTCACTACGTATTTTTCAAATATGCGGTTGTTTGCATCTCCAGTTCTGCCTGTGCATGAGAGGGGACTTTGGGGAGATACATTTTGTATACAGTGGCTGTCTAAGTGGCTGAATATATTAGTTGGCATTTGGTCATTGACAAGTAAAACAAGATATCTACTATTCAACAAAACTGCATCTGACAATCCATATTGCATCTTGTTCCATGATGCCAATGCCCTCAGTGGCCATTATGAACCACTGTTGTACAGAAAAATGTCCATATGCAATATAGAAGGTCCTCGTATGTACTTGTCCGTTATTTGCATAGACCTTCAATCGCAATGGAAACGGATTTTGGATGGCATAGATTGCCATGGTTTACAACTGGCAACAAACGTTGTGTCTAGCTGTGGAGATAGTCTATTCAATGCAATTTGTTGTTTGGTGGCAACAGAGTTCGATGTTCAGTTGCTACGACTTTACACTGTATAGTCCTTTTGCAATGCAATTATAGGCGACAACCAACAAGCTTTTAGGTGCTTGCATCAGCACCTTTGCCCATATCTTGTAGAAAATATGCCGATAGTTGGAAGTTGGCAGGAATACCTTATGAACATGGTTGATCAGAATCTAGACCAGGGGTCTAAAATTTGCTCAATTTTCAAAGTTCTCGGAATGCAACGAAAACAGTGTCATTGCGTCCGTATCGTTCTCCTGATTCCGACGGTATATTTACTTTCGCAAACGGAGTCCGTATGGAGAAGTTATCAAGGTCTGTTCGCCGAGCCAAACAAGTAAAAAAAAAGAGGATGCTGACTGGGCAGGCCGTACTGCCATGTGGCAGGGACGTACAGTGATGACATGGCAGAAGTACAGATGACGTGGCTGGCAGTCGACGTGGAAATCGATGATTGGTTGACTTTGGGCGAGTCGCATTGCGACACGTGGCACCTTCTTGGACGAATGAAAGGGTGCCACGTGGCCCAATGAAGGGCTGCCACGTGGCACCCCGAATTTGGCTATTTGGTTGTTTAAAAGTTATATGGAGGCCGCGGGGTTCGACCCCTGGACCTCCCACTTTGCAACACTTTTACACTGTTATGCTAGCCAACTTTCCGCCGCATATTTCTTATATTGAATATGGTTTAAAAAGTATTTAAATTTACCAAAGGTTATATTTGGCGGGGGGGTCGGGCCGGGGTTAGCCCCGACCCCCGGTTTTATGGTGTATATATGACCACTCCAATGTTTAATCGCGCGGTGGAACCTTTTAATTGGAGCCCTCGGTTTCGGTGGTACCCATATAACCATATAGTTTGGAGCGCGGGAGTATATACATATCAATTGGCACGCGGGCTAAACACATGCAATGGTTGTATTACATACATGTAACCGTTTTAAATGAGCGCACAGGCTTTCTATTGAGAACGGAGCCCTCGCCCCCGGTCACACGACCCGGTTACATATGCCCATTCCTTATGCAATGGAGCGCGGTTCAAACTTATAACACGGGTTAATACATTGTATAACCACTGTATACATGGCGCGCAAATTTGGGTTTTGGTTTTTATTAAGCCCGCGGTCATATGTATTTTGAATGTGACCTTACCCTCCAGAATACGACGCGCATTTTATTTTGGGTTGTTATTAATACATTTATTAATTATATAGCCACGTTTATACCACATGTTGTATGGTGTTAAACATTTGCGCGCGTATTTTGGTTTTTCAAACGGGTTAAACCACGCGCCCGCCACTTGTCAAGCCCATAGTGGATTTTATTCAATGAAGCCCTTTTTGTGCGTGGGACGTGGCCATATGGCCCCCCCATGCGCCCAACACCTCCGGGTCTGGGGGCTTGTTTTCCATTAACGGATTGACATTTTGCACCAATTTTGGGAACGCGTGTGGGTGCTAGGTTTTGGCACGAGAAACGCCTGGATCTAGGTTCAGACTTACCCACAGGTGCAGAATGGCGAACAGGTTGCAGAGCTTGAAGGGAAAAAATGGCAGAAGCCATAACTTTTGGAGTTTTTGACCAAATCAGGTGCCGAAAAAGCCCAGCTAGGGGTTTTTGGATGTTCTGAGTCCATTGGTGAGGTTTTCACAGGCATTTTAAGAGCCCGTTTGCAGGTTTTTCACATTTGAAGTTTGGGAAAGCTTCAGGAGCCTTAAAGCCCTCATTGTTTGAGGCATTGCTCAGGTGAGCCCATGTCCATTTGCTGAGACTGAATAGTCATTTCTGACTGATTATTATGCTCTGAACATTTTGGGATAGGTTTCAGATCCATTGGAGGACTTGTACAGTTATTTTTGCCTCATTCAAGTTCAGGGAAGCTTGGAGGTCACATGTAGAAGAGGTCATTGTTGGATGAGCCATTGTCCATTAGCAGAGTTTTTACAGTCAAATTTGGGGTTTTTATGTATTCTGAACTCAATGGTACAGTCTGTAAACCCATTTGAGTTGAGCAGCAGCTTGTAATGAGAATTTGACAAACTAATCCCAAAGAGCCAAGTCCATTGAAGGAGGCTCAAGGAGATGTAGCCCAGAGAGGGGTGAACTCCTTTATCATCTTGTTTTTGTTGTGAGTTTACTGTGTTATTTGCTGCACTTTTTATGGCTATGTATTTGTTTATAACACATATTTAAGCATTTAAAAGGACATTCCTCACACATGAACTTTGCAAAGAAGAATCCTAAACTTAACACATAAACCAGTCATGCACATTTTTAACACATGAAGCAAGGTCCTGTTAAGATTTATTTATGAGGTAGAGGGTGCTTGCATAGCATAACAATTTAGCCTTCTATTTTCAGATCAATGGTGTTTCCATATGAAAAAAGGAATATGGAGGGTTGCAGATTCTGTTTGCAATGGCTGTCTATGATATTCAGGGTGAATATCCAGGTGTGGTCACCCTTGCCAGAGGCCACTGTCCATTCTTGGGTTATTGATTCAAATTATGATCGAACAATTGACATCCTCTTGTTGAAAACAAATACAACACATATCCATTATGAACCTTTGCATGGACATATCGGTAGTTGATGGTTGACTGTCCATGCCACCCAAACGACATCGAATTTGCATACACGTGGAATTCTTTTTAGTGAAAATGAAACTCCTCTCGTTTTCGATATGGGCAGACAGGGCTTGAACAAAAAAAACATGCGTAAAATTCATGATAGTTGTGATGAGGCCATAGACCGCTTAGACAAAAAACGTAGAGTAAGTTATCAAAATTTGAAAAAAATTATTCTTCAAATTCGTCCGACTTCTGATAAGGTCATAGAGGCCTTGAACAAAAAATGTAAAGTAGTTTCTCAGAAGCTGGGTGAGAGTGAAATTCATCCCAGTTGCCACCAACTCATCCTGCCCTTGGGCAAGAAACGTAGAGTAAGTTAACACAACTTGAAAAAGGTCACGAGCGAGAGAAACAAATACATTGCTACACTTCCTTTTAGAGAGAAACTCACATATCACAATGTAAAGAAATTTGTTCGTGCATAACATAACATAAACAAGTACCATCGCATATCCCAGAATGGTGATGCAACTGTGCCAGTTTGTGATCTACAAGCAACACCATGCAGTAGTAGCGATGAAAACCAGGACACAGTTTCTACCAATACTTCCCTGCGAAAGAAAAATGCAAGACAAACCTACATGAAACAAATGAAAGACACTCCTTCCATTGCATGTGCAATTTGTGAAGAATTGAATTTTTCAAAAAATGATAAGTCTTTCACACCTGATTTTCAAACAGAATACCTCTGCTTGACAGCGCACGATAAACCATTTTCCAGTTGGAAAGTTTGTCTTCCATGCAAACGATCGCTTGAAAATGGAAAACTGCCACAGTTTGTAACCTTTGACCGAATAAGATGTAATACAACACTAGCAAATGTAAGTGCATTTGCGAAACTTGAGGAGAGACTTGTGTCTCTGCGAATTGCATTTGTTCAAATCAGACCTTGGGGCTATAAACGACCCTAGATGGGATTAACAAGAGCAATTATTAATGTGCTTGTTCAGGTAGATGTTGTGCAAAAAGCGTTACCACAATTCATTAACAATACAATTACAATCGCTGTGGCTTTGAAAAGATGCCTGCGATAAAAAAATGCCTATCAGACAAGCAAAGTTCGTGTGCATGCTGTTATGAAATCATTAAAGGAATTATGTTCCAGGGCCCTGTACAAAGCAGAGAACATTTGTATAAATGGCAATTGGAATAGTGTTCTCACATAAGAACATGGCAACTCTGCAAACACTCTTGAAAATCCTAGTGATTTTGATGCAAGTGATGAATCAGAGAATGAAACACCTGCTAAAACATTGGTGCATGGATTCACTGATTCACAGTGCATTTGTGACTTGCAAGACAAAATTGTCGAAATTGCACCCGTTGAGGGGCATCGTCCACTTCGAATATTCAAGGACAAATTCGTTGAGGAAATGAACTTTCCAACACTCTTCTATGGAGATCCACGTGACATTGACATTACAGAACGATTCGATTATCATAAAATAGTCCGATGGGAGCTGCTACATTCAAGCGGTTACTTCTCCTGTCACATAACGTATTTGTTTTTCAAAACAATGCACATAATAATAGAGCAAGTTATGTCCTTCATGTGGGTCCGAATAAGAAAAGGCCAGTTACAAGGAAGAAAGTTGTTAGCCAAGGATGTGAAGTACAAAGTAAACCTAGAAAAAATTCTGAAATCTGATATTGGATACATAGATTTCAAAAACATTTGCACCTCTCTTGACTATTTGCAACAAAACAAAAAAAAACTTTTGCAATGATCCGACAATTGGGCCCGCCAACATTTTTCGTCACATTTACAAGTGCAGAGCATTGCTGGGATCCATTGGTGGCTACCGTATCTGACTTGCATAGGAACAGGAAACATAAAAAAGAAACTGATACACTAAAAAAAACGACATTGACTACCTCATAAGAAAAGACCTGGTAACATGTACTCGCTACTATAGACATAGAATAAATGCTTTGAGATAATTGATATGCCATGATGAAACATTTTTCGGAAAAATATCAGACTACTTTTTTGTGACTGAATTCCAGAATAGGGGAAATGAACATGACCACACATTGTTGTGGATAGAGGGTGCACCGGTCTATGGAGCTGATAACAATTTAGAGATCAAACAATTTGTGGATAAATACATAACATGCAACACAGATCATTTGGATCCAGAACTTGCGAAAGTCCATAGACATTACCATACAAGAAGTTGTAGAAAATGAAAAAACTTTCATTGCAGATACAACTTTTCCATGCCGCCAATGAGAGCTACAAGAATCATAGAGCCAGTTAGTCTAGAGGACAATATTGTTGTTGAGAAATCTAAATCCTTGTTCACATTTCTAGAACAAGGAGGATTTGACTAAATGATGAGCTTTGATGCCTTCTTGACACATGTAAATCTATTAGAAGATGAGTACATCCAAGACATACAATGTGCGCTTAGGCAACCAACACTTTTCCTTAAGCAAAAACTCTCCCATATTTGGAACAACAATTTCTCCAAGGACATGCCAGTTATGTGGAAAACAAATACAGATGCGTAGTATGTGCTGAATGCATATGCTGTAGCATCTTACTGTACCTCGTATATGACGAAGATTGACAAATCTATGACAAGTGCAATCAGAAGAATACACAAAGAACATGAAAGAAGTCATATTGATGCCATACAAATGATACACACACTTGGCAATACATTGCTTAATCTTCAACAAATGTCTGCTCAACAAGCAGTTCACATTGCACTTTCCTTGCCCCTCACTTGTAGTTCAAGAAAATGTGTCTTCATAAACACATCTCCACTTGAAAAATGCACATTTGTTCTTAAATCACTAGTTTTGCTGCAACAAGAGCCTGACAATTCAGAGGACGTGGTATGTCGCTCTATTATTGATTATTATGTCCAGCGTCCATCTCCTATTAGGCATATCTGCTTAGCAGAATTCATATCGCATTACAAAAAAAGTGGTGCACCCATATCAAAAAGAAAAAACCCTTTGTCATACGGTTTGACAAATACAATAAACATCGAGACTATGAAAACTGTTGTAGAGAAAAACTGTTGTTGTACGTTCCGTTCGATGAAAACAAAGAGACATTAATACATAACTTCTTTACATGGGAGGATACATATGTTGCGTCTGAGACTATAGTGCAGATCAATGAAGCTAGATTTACCTACAATGTTAATCCAACATGGGGCAATCTAGAAGTTGCACTTAATGACCTAGAAAACCCTGGCGATCATGATGACACATTCAAAAATCCAAAAAAAACCATAACTCCTTCCAAGTCCTATGACTTACAAGGGGATTTGCCTCGTCCTCCATCAACTGGAAGTGAAAAACGTATCAATCTTGGTTTTCAAGTTACAAAACATCCTTTCCTAATTGAAAATAATGAATACCATAGAATAAGATGTATGTTGAATCAGGAACAACAAACATTCTAAAGGACATTGCTCTTAAAAAATGCTTGAACATGAACAGTCCTGTGCACGTCTTCCTTACAGGCGGAGCATGAATAGACAAGACATTAACAATGAATGCATTGTTCCAAATGCTTATACGAATTTATGATTCAAACAATTCCTCTGATCCTATGAAACCAAATGGCCTAATAGTTGCATACACAGGAAAAACTGCATACAATGTTGGTGGAACAACAGTCCACTATGCATTTTTAATGCCTTTTAACAAGTCACACTTTCTTCCACTTATCAAGGAAATGTTGGATACATTGTCTAAGATTTATGACGAACTCTAACTTGTCTTTATAGATGAAGTATCTTTGATTGGGAGTCGGTTCTTGTATTCCATTGACAACCGACTAAGAAGCATAAAACATGTGTAGACGAAATACTTTGGAAACATTGACATGATATTATGTGGGGATCTTTACTAGGCACAACCCATCCAAGATTCTTTGATATTTGAACAACCTACCGTTAACATGGAAACACTCACCCATGACTTCTGGAGAGACAATATTAAATGCTTTGAGTTGCATACTGCAATGTGCCAAACAAATGAAACATTCATTGCAATTTTGAATAGAATGCACACAAACAACCAAACACATGATGACTTGACCGATATCAATTTGAGGTGCTTACGGCCTGCACCAACAGATCCAACGTTCCCTTACATGTTCTACATAAATAAGGATGTTGCAAAGCATAACATCCACATGCTGTCACTCATGCCTGGTGATGATATCATCATCAATTCCTTCGACCTGGAAGAAGACAACCATGGAAATGTGCCACGCCATGAACATTCAATCACTTTACCTTTGCAACTTGTCCTCAAATTAGAAATGCTGGTTGAAGTATATGCCCGCAACTATGATTCACAGGATGGCTTGGTGAATGGTGCAGATGGAATACTGAAAGGATATACCAAGATAAAAAAAGTGGATGTCCTTTGGATTAAGTTCCATGAACCGCATATAGGCAAGCGACAAGCAAGGAAGTTGTCTTATCTATATAATTCAAACACTAGAAGCGATTGGACACCTATTTTGCAAATATCGAAGCCAATATCGACATCAGCAAGGACAGGTCGATTGAAGATTCGAAAACAATTTCCGATTAAACTTGCATGTGCACATACAGTCCACAGATCACAAGGAATAACACTTGATAATGTTGCATTTCAGCCTACTGGAATTCAGATACATGGACTTGTATACACAACACTGTCTCATGTCAGAAGCATAGACTCCTTGTATTTACTAAGTCCTCTCACAAAAGATAACTTCAAAGTGAAACAGGAAGTTGATATTGAAATGGAACGACTGAGGACCAAAATGACAATTGCATTATGATTACCAATCCATACAAACAAATTCATCTATATCAATTCTCTTGCTTAACACACGCAACTTAAATGCACACATGGATGATATACTGAATGACTATGATATAATGCAATCCGATATTCTGTGCTTGCAAGAAACACACATGGCATTATGCATGCAGAACAAACAATTCCCAAATCGCAATTGCATATCAAGTTACATTACACATGGAGTGATAATACTGGTGAAAAAACATGTACCGATTTTGGACCATATAAATATCAAAGAAAAGAATGTTGAACTGGTGCTTGCAATTTTTTTTCCCCATGAAACAAAAGTTGCAACACTGAATATGTATATTGCTCCCCATGCAACATTCTCCAACATAGTCCATGTTATTTTCAATGCATTGGCCCATTTCCATTTGAACGGACCCATTGTACTTGTAGGAGACTTCAATATTGATATGCTACAAAATACTGGAAGAACAAAACAATTGGAAAACTACATGTGCAAATACAGTCTCCGCTTTCTTTTGAACAACACAGGCCATCTGCAAAACGCACTTATTGACCATGTTTGGTCCAATGTGCCCATTCCTCAATACAATATGTTTGTCTTAGACACATATTGGTCTGATCACGATACAATTGGTATTGCACTTGAATTATGACATATACATGAAACTTATTGCACACTCATATTTCTATGTTTCAAAGCATATCTGTATCCTTGATTTCTACACACATCGTTCTGGTGAGCATACAGACAGTGTTCTACTCGAGTTATAAAATATACATTGTGCAAAAAAAAAAAAAGGTACATCCTCCGAAAAACTATTTGTGACTCTATTCATCTTATTCTATTTATTTTTTTGTATATGTACATAGTAGTTGTCTTTTTCTTAACATCTAAACTTATGTTCATATCCGTTTTGCTTTGTACTTTTGTTGATAGAAACAGACAAGAAAACTAGACGACGCAAAGAACTCCTACCCAGAGATGTAGACCAATCCATGCAAATGTGCATTCTTTTTCTACCCGTGTTCCATAGTAAACAATTTTTCGTTTACTTTCTCTGTGTTTGTCAAACTTGTTTGTAGCTATGTTTATTTTATTTTATTTTATTTTTTTAAATTTTACGCCTAGAGGCCGCTACCCTGCACGTCCGCCATCCAACAGATGCAATGTTGAGCGAACCAACCCACAAGTCCACTTGTCAATTTGTATATCACCCAACTATGAGGGCTATTTCCCAGACATGAAACATTAGAGGCATAATGTACAGCCCACAAGTGCACGATCCAAATAAGTGGCTAGGTATGGAATAAGGGATCTGTGCATATTTGGTATGTAGTGCTCATTTATGGGAGCGCACTAGCCCTAGAGTCTGTAAATTTGTATATCGCGAAAATCAGTAGAGGTAGAATGTTCAACCGGGGCAGTTCGCAAATTTGCTTGTGAATTGACAAATGTTGAACCGGCCAGCCCGCAAATCCGCTTGTCAATTTATTATCATAAGCTATTTGTAAGGCACCGAACAATAGAGACCCATTTTTAACCCCGACAGCTCGAGAACCCGTGATCCAAAAAATGTACATGGTCTATAAAATCTCAGCGACGTCCCAAGTCCGCTTGTCAATTTGTATATCGCGGAACTGTATGTGCTATTTTTAGAACACGGAACAATAGAGGCCTATTTTTTTACCCCTCCCGCCCGAGAACCTGCAATTATGGAATACGATATGGGTACATGGTGTATAAAATCTCATGTCGATACTTTATAAAGGTACATATTTAGTTTTCCTCGTTTCTACAAACACTGATCTGGTAACCACAGAGTTGGTGTTGCACATGAATTATGAAATATGCACTGGGAGTTGGATGGAGCCAAGTCCGTGATCCAAATAAGTGGCTAAATATGGAATAAGGGATCTGTGCATATTTGGTATGTATTGCTCCTTTCTGGGAGCCCACCAGACCTGCAGTAGAATGTTGACCCGACCAACCCACAAATCTTCTTGTCAGTTTATTATCATAAGCTATTTGTAAGCCACTGAGCAATAGAGCCCCGTTTTTGACCCCGCCAGCCCGAGAACCCGCGATCCAGAAACTGTGAATGGTCTATAAAATGTCAGCCAACCCACAAGTCTGCTTGTTTATTTGTATATCGTGGAATTGTGTGTGCTATTTGTAGAACACCGAACAATAGAGGCATTTTTTTGAGCCCGCCCGCCCGAGAACCCGCTATCTTGAAAGTCGCAAAGTATGGAATGACATATCCGTACATGCTCTATAAAATCTCATGTCCACACTTTATGAAGGTACATTTTTAGTTTTGCCTCGTTTCTACACATACTGATCTGGTAACCACAGAGTTGGTGTTGCACATGAATTATGAAATATGCATTGGGAGTCGGATCGAGCCCTTTGGTTTGCTTAGCTGAACAATTCCGACTCATGCAGTTTCAACATTGAACACTCAGCAGTTTCACCATGCACTTTCAGACTTGGCCATTCCTTCCTTGCTTTCTCTTCCCCGTGCCTGTCACCTTCGCATGTGTGCATAATAAGAAATCCATGGAATGTCATTCGCATGCCGCCAGCTTGGTTTGTTCACGAAACCTCCAATCCTTAAATGTTCTTTTTCGTAACCACCACCTTCACACTTCTAAGTATGCAATAATTAATCTTTACTTCTAACATGTCATCATACAACACGCATAGATATTGTCATTAATGAGGAGATTTTCCATTCACACACATTGAAGCAATGTTTCCGGGGGGTTATATTGTCCCCTCCATTTCTTCATTTCAAGCAGTGTCTGGAGCAAACCAACGTTTCCAGAAAGTACTGGCACCAGCTCTACAATAGTTTTGTAGAGATACAGTGAACATCTTCCTCACGAGATTCCCATGCAGAAGAAGGGAAAAAGAATTGTAGGGGAGGCAGAGCAATCCAAAATTTACAGTGAAAACATGGATCTTGACGCTGATCTGGAAAGCATATTCTGCAACCTTGATCAGCGCAGAGACACAATTCTGCATGCATGTTCAATGGACATGGTTGATACCCTACTTTTTGATGAAGATGAATCCTTTGTATTCCAAAGTGTTGTTTTTGAATCCGAATCAAAAAAATTAATCATTGAAAAAAGAGATGTAAAAAATAAGAAAAGAAAACACCGTTCAGAACTTGACCTGACCAATATGCAGGCGTCCAAAATATCTCAACTTCACATGGCAACCGAAGATTCTCTTCATGATTCCGTTGGAGTCATTGAAGCCAAAAATGCCAAACTAAAGAACAAGATTAAGGAATTAGAGGAAGCTTTGTTTCCTATGACATTGCTTCGCAGTTTTTTGGGAATAGCCATGCCTGCTACTACGTGCACCCCTGCAACAAATCTAAAAGGGTCCTCCAACTTCCTCGCATCCTGTAGAGGATATGTCGAGAAAAATATCAACAAAAGAATGGAAATGATTACTAAGGCCTGGGAAACATCACAGAATATGGATTCCCTGGGGAGCAGGGTACATAACTTGCTCCTACTTCTGCAAACAGATTTAAAAAATGAAGAAACTTTCTATGTGCACACGGTCATCCCTTTTTCCTTTCATTTCAACAACATGCTAGAGACAAGAAGAAGACAACATGATCTCCCGTCCAATAAACGGCTCACTCAATTAGAAGCATGTTGGAAAGAGAAAGTGAAGAACCTGTATCTCATCGTCCAATCACGTGAGCAAGCAATATCAAAGAAAGAAGCATTATTCATAAAGCTCACCAAAATAGACTTAGCAGGAAAGACAAACGACTTCTAGGACCCAGCTTAATCCTCAATTCACTGGCGTTAACCAAGAAAGCTTTTGATAAAGAAGTTGATAATTTGACTACCTTGTCTTTAGAATTTTTTTACAGGATTCTTGAATATGATGAAGAAGAGGCGGACAACTGGCTAGTCCGGTATTCGGTACATAATGGAGACATTGATGAATCTCTGTGTAAACTTTCAATTGATCTAAGCGAATTAGAAAATGAAGTTTTCAACATTAAAATCCCCAATGACATCAACGTCGCCCCCTTGACAAGCTATATTGAAGAGAACTTGAAGTGGGTCACCGACGAAATCTAACAACGAAATGCATAGTTCTTTCTTTATCAATCCAGTTATTCCAACTTTTCCGAGTAGAAATCTATACCCAAAAAATGATCTTCCCATTTCTACTTTTCAGGTATTACATTCTACCGTGTCCAACTTCTTTCCACATTCCTATTTCTTGTAGATATTTCTATTATGGTCTGCGGGAGCCCCAATCCCAGTGTATATGACAAACACATTTACATTTCCATGGATATGTAACAAACTATTATTTTTTTCATATATTCCAAATAAACCTATTCTTTTGTCTCCTTATATATTTATTTGTTCCTAGATTTTTATCTTCAGCTATGCTCAATGTGAAGTCATTTTGTTTATTTTGTCTCAATTCTCTTTTTTTCCTATGCATATTTTCTTTGGCCTGGTCATTTTCAAAACAAAGTATGAAATAAATCCCTAACTCAAATTTGAGATATCATATTTGAGATATATATATATATATATATGTGTGTGTGTTTCTTTAAATTTCCAGGAATATGTAACATGTTTCATTGTTTTTTATATAAATGTCACAAAATTGTGTTCACTACTTTTTTTGTACTCAAACGTATAAAGAGTATGTCATTTCTTGCATCTTGACCACCTGTCTTTCATACTTTTGCCACAAAGGGCCTTAAAATTAAAATAGTCCACAAGTCCGCTTGTCAATTTGTATATCACAGAACTGTGGGTGGTCTTTGTAGGCCATGGAACAACAGACGCCCAATTTTCAGTCTGCCAGCTCCACAACCCGTGATCCAAAAACTGCCTAAGTATCGAATCAGGACTCTGTGCAAGTATGGAATGAGGGCTCCGTGCATGTTCTATAAAATCTCATCCCCATAATTTATAAAAGTACATATTTTGTATGTATAAAAGTAAATATCTATTTTAAAAAATTGCATATTTGCTATGTATAATTTATGCTCTCTAGGAACCTATAATTTGATACATTTCAATTTCTTGTATCCACGAGCCCCTGTTCTAAAGAAAACTAATTCAGGAATGCTATTTATTTGGTCCTTTTGTCCACCGCCCTATGTAACAAACATTGGCACTATATTTTTTGTGCTTTTGTCTACTACTGTATGTAAAACCTATATAAAGAAAACTAATTCGCGAATGCTAAATTTTTGGGACATGAGCCCCTTAAAATTCAAATAGTCTGCAGGTCCCATTGTAAATTTGTATATCACATAACTCTCGATGCTATTTGCAGGACATGGAACAACAAAAGCCCGATTTTCAGGTCCCCAGCCCGAGAACCCGCGATCCAAAAATTGTTTAAGTATCGTATGAGGGTTCCGTCCATGCTCTAATTCGGGAATGCTAGTTTTTTTTTTTCTGCTTTTATGTATTCCTAGATTTTTATAGAGAGTATGTATACAGAGTTACACATTTCCTATGTATAGTTTATGGTCTCCAGGAACCTATAATTTCATAAATTTCAATTTCTTGTGTTCATCAATCCCTATTTTAAAGAAAACTAATTCGGGAATGCTATTTATTTGGTCCTTTTGTCGACCGCCCTATGTAATAGACATTGGTACTATACTTTTTGTCATTTTCTCCACGAGGGTATATAAAACCTATGTAAAGAAAACTAATTCGCGAATGCTAAATTTTTTGAACATGAGCCCCTTAAAATTCAAATAGTCCACAAGTCCGATTGTCAATTTGTATATTGCGGAACTGCCGGTGCTATTTGTAGGACACAGAACAACAAAAGCCCGCTTTTCAGGTCCCCAGTCTGAGAACACGCGATCCAAAAACTGGCTAAGTCAAGAACCCACTCTTTTAAAGAAAACTAATTCGGGAACACTATTTTTTTCATGCTTATGTTCACCAACCTATGTAACAGATGTCAATACTTTTTTTTTTTTCTTTTTTTGTCCACTAGCATATGTAAAAAGGAAAACTAATCCAGGAATGCTAAACTTGTTTTAATTAATTATAAATGTTTTTATTGATACAAAAATAAGTTATTGAGATTATTATTTCAATTTGGTTATTCGACATGAGCCCCTTCAAATTCAAATACTCCGCAAGTCCGATTGTCAATATGTATATCACGGAACTCTAGGTGCTATTTGTAGGACATGGAACAACAAAATCCCGCTTTTCAGGTCCCCATCCCCAGAACCCGCGATCCAAAAACTAGCTAAGTCAAGAACCTGCTCTTTTAAAGAAAACTAATTCGGGAACGCTATTTTTTTCATACTTATGTTCACCAGCCTATGTAACAGACGTCAGGACTATTTTTTTTTCTTTTTTGTCCACCAGCATATGTAAAAAGGAAAACTAATTCGGGAATGCTAAACTTGTTTTAAATAATTATAAATGATTTTATTGATAGAAAAATAAGTTATTGAGTTTATTATTTCAATTTGGTTATTCAACACGAGGCCCTTCAAATTCAAATACTCCGCAAGTCCGATTGTCAATATGTATATCGCAGAACTCTAGGTGCTATTTGTAGGCCACAGAACAACAGAAGCCTAATTTTCAGCCCGCCAGTCCGACAATCCGCGATCCAAAAATTCAAATAGTCTGCAAAACAACTTGTCAATTTGTATATCGTGGAACTCTCAGTGCTATTTGTAGGGCACAAAACAACAAAAACCCAATTTTCAGCTCGCAACCCCGACAACCCGGAATGAAGCTTCCATGCATGCTCTATATATCTACTTAATCAAATTACATATTTGATTTTTGTAGGCCACAAAACAACATAAGCCCGATTTTCAACCCACCAACCCGAGAACCCGCGATCAAAAAATTCAAATAGTCCAGAAGACCGCTTGTCAATTTGTATATCGCGGAAGTCTCGGACAGAAGCCCAATTTTCAACCCAACACCCCAACAACCTTGAATCAAGCTTCCATGCATGCTCTATATATCTACTTAATCAAATTACATATTTGATATGTATAATTTCAAATGTCCACGAACCTATAATTTCATATATTTCAATTTCTTCTGTCAAGGAGCCCTTGTTTTAAAGAAAATTAATTCGGTATTGCTTGTAGCACACGGAACAACACAAGCCTAATTTTCAGCCTGCCAGCACAACAACCCACATGCTCTATATATCTACTTAATCAAATTACATATTTGGTATCTATAATTTATGGTGTCCAGGAACCTATAATTTCATGATTTTCAATTTCCTGTGTCTTGGAACCCTTCTTTTAAAGAAAACTAGTTTGGGAATGCTAGTTTTTTTGTAACATACATACACCCTTAAATTTCAAATAGTCCACAGATCCAATTGTCAATTTGTATGTCGCGGAACTCTAGGTGTTATTTGTAGGGCATGTAACAACAGAGCCGGATTTTCAGCATGCAAACCCGAGAACCCGCGATCCAAAAAACTGCTAAGTATGGAATCTCTTTCCCATAGTTTATAAAAGTACATATTTCGTATCTATTTTTTTGTTTTTTTTGTCCACGAGCATATGTAAAACATATGTAAATAATACTATTTCGAGAATGCTAAATTTTTTGAACACGATTTCGTTAAAATTCTAATAGCCTGCAAGTCCGATTGTCAGTTTGTATATCGCGGAAGTATCAGTGCTTTTTGTAGGGCACGGAAGAACATAAGCCCAATTTTGAGCCTGACATCCCGAGAACCCACCATCTAAAAACTGACTAAGTATTGAATGAGGGCTCCGCTTTGTAAAGTTACATATTTTGTGTATAAATTATGTTGGCCAGGAACCTTTCATTTCATAAATTTTAATTTCTATTGTGTCCACGATCCCTTCTTTTAAACAAAACTAAGCCAGGAATGCTAATTTTTTTGTGTTTTTTGTCAACAAGCCTATGTAAGAGACATTACCACTATTTTTTCCGGTTTTTGCCCACATACCCATGTACTTCAACTTCCTGCTCATGTGTCTGTACTCAGTCACATTTTTTCCCTTTCCCACAGATGGGGTGCTAGTAGAGCACACACATCGAGCAGACCAGCCATGAGCAATCCTCCGCGGCACCGACCACGTGACGACCACGTGCCACTCTCTCCCACCTTCCTCATGACTTTAACTTCATCTCGCTTGAGGCAAGGCGCCATTACTCTTAGTGCGCTCTGCTCTGCCTTCACATCCTTTTGACAGACCTCGCTGGGCCTTTACTCTACACGTGTGGCCATTTATGGAACATCACCAGCTCCCCAACCTATTTCTATTGCTCTAGCCGCTCCAGATGGCTCATTCTTTCCTGATTTTTCTTCTTAGAGCTCGGCCTCCTGCCCAACCTTTCCCTGCTTTGCTTTTGTCCTCTCCTGCTCTGTTGCTGGCGCATTTTCTCTCTCCCATTGTCCCAGAGATGCCCTAGCTACGAGGGAAGTCGAAACACGGGTCAACCAACCAGCCAAACTGACCCCACCTAGTCCTCCGTCCCCCGCCTATTCCCTCACTGCTATCCTCCTCCTCTTTGGCCACCTCATCCTCGTCCCTGACGCAGTAAACTCAAATTCTTGCTTCTCTCTCGCCCCTTGCTGCATCCCTTGCCAACAAAATGGAGGGGTTGGACTGCTCAGGGGCCTCACTCGACTACAACCCAACACTTTTATGCAATTCAACATCTGTTTCACACCCAGGCCCTTTGGCTCCTCCCAACTCTTCGGCCACCCAGTTGCTTCAGGACCAACCTCATGATGCTCAATTTCAGATGGATGGTCCGGAAGTTAGTCAAAATTCGTGACGACAACCCCAATCTCGAGCCGGTCCCAATGCTGACCCATAATGCGAGTGGAAAACATGCCTTGCACTGGTGTAGAGCCTGGAATTCGACTTGCGTCGGGATATGGACGACCTCTGGTTCCTCCTAGAGACCCTGGACGACAAAGCCTCTCAACTCCTGCAGTTTCTCTCTGTGTTATAGGGTGCTCATCACCTCCAACCAGAGGCAGGCGAAGCAGCAACAGTCCAACCAACAACGACCTCCGCACCAGTGTTGGCACTGGAAACTTTGGTCCCCGCAGAGGCAGAACGCCAGGAGAAGAGGCTTCCATCACGGCTAGAGGACGTCCAAAAGGAAGAGCACGTGCCATCATAGATGGAGGGCGCCATGCAACTGGACCAGACACCAGTCAAGGAGGAGCTGCCTCCTTCTGGGGACACGACATTTGGCACCTTTTGCATGGCTGCGTCGCCACACTACAACCCATACCGATGATCTTTGTCATGTGCATGCCAACCTTTCATGCATTTGCCCATGGTTATTATAGTTATGCTGTCTACACATTCCACAGTTGTAACGACCACCCTTACGGGCCAGAGTTTTGAACTCTTTTTGCATCAGTAACAGTCTAGATTTCAGTGATGAAGCGGTTCCGCTGACTGAGCTGGTTTCCCCTCAGGGCAGCTTAGTATTTATAGCTTGAAACCATGGAAATTCTTTGTAGTCCTTCATTTTGACAGACTTTTATACAATCTTACTTATAAAAAAAAATTATTGAATACAATTTAAATAATTGTTTATACTATTCATTAAGTAAACCATGTTATAGCGTTATATAAATTACTATAAATCTTCATATAGTGTTATAATATTCTATAAATTACTCAGTCTCGTGTATATGATGAAATTGTTGGGTGAAAAATGTATATGACGAAAGTGTTTGGTGCAAAATGTATATCACAGAACACACTGGACATGAAAAGTGTGAACCTGCGACTCTGTATTTGTTCGGTGCATTTCTATAAATTACTGTCTCATGTATATGACCGAATTGTTGGTGCAAAATGTATACGATGGAAGTGTTGGGTGCAAAATGTATTTCACGGGACAGGGTGGCCATAAAAAATGAAAAAAATGAACCCGCGACTTCGCCAACCTGCCACTCCGTAATTGTTCGGTTACATTGGTTATGCATTAAACATTTCATGTACTATCAAACTTAGATCCTAGGAACCTTTGTTCATGTACCAGACATTGATCATTTTTGATAAATTTCAAATAAAACTAATTCAGGAATACTAAATTCTTCATGAATACCACGTGCACTGCAACTTGCGGACCACGCATTTACTCCCCTTCTAGCTTGGCAGGGACTACGCTGCCATGCAACACTTATTTACAAAGGAAATGGATTAATTATTTCATGGGAGAGCTTCCTATTAAAGTGGATTATGTTACTTCACGAAATCATTTTGAGTTCATAGATCCATGACATTTAATAAGAAATATGACCACCAATCCACGTGGAAGCTATTTAAGAGGAATCGTTGGAATGGAAGACCAGAAATATGACCAGAAATATTCGTTTAGTGAGCAAAGAATATTATGAATCCATAAGATCGAGCAATTTCATTGTATCTTTCTGCGCAGGGATAGCACAAGCGCATATGTTTGGAGTAGAAATCATAAATAGTTTATTTATGATCGCATTAGTTGTTTCATTGCCAATAACTTACGGTATATCTCTTTTGCTCGCGTTGAAGTCCCCTTTTTTTCTGGGATTTATTTTATTAAATTGTTCTGAAGTATAAGAATATAAATTTAGTTAGTTGGAAGCGGATTCAGCCTATTCGTTTCAAATTAGTTGATCAACTAAAATGTATATAACTACCCAACCGTTCCCCAAATGCCATAAAAGAAAACAACGCGCGACCAGTAGGGGAGGGATGCTAGAGGAAGTTACATAATACATATTTTTCTGAGGGAAGTATTGTCTTAGAAATAAGGTTGAGAGTGAGATTTTAGGCAGATTTTTCAAACAATAATATGCTGTGACTGTCGAGAGAGTTTTATTTCATTCTACCATTACATCTTCTGCAGGGATTGACGAAATCGTTGGCATCAGGTGGTCTTGCGAAGCAACGAAGAGGATAAGTGAGAATGAGTTTGTTGGCCTTCCAGAGGTAAAAAATTACTTCTTTAGTTTGTTGTAATAAGGTTCGATTCGATTCAAGGCTAATCAGTTTTACTATGCAGGTTCTCTCCTTACGATTTGCCATCATGGCTCTATTCCTTCTCGGCTCAACTCTCTTTTTCTTCTTTATGCTTGGTATTTTTATTGTATGCTCCGTCTAGAAGGGCTAAAGACCATGTACCTGGCACTCGTCTACGCAGGGACTTGAAGATTTTGGTTGATTTATGATGTTGTATGAGAGTTTTCAATGGAAACTAGCTATTTGCCACTCTGTACATTTATCTGATTTTTTCTTTAAATTCCTTAATTTTCTTCAACTTTATTTTTCATCTTGATTTCAGAATATAAAAAAAAAAGATACAAATCCTAAAAAGACAACAACAAATTAATTGTATTTATTGTAATAATCACATTCACACAGCTTAATTACTACTTAGTTAGTGTATATAAAGTTGGTTTATTTTTCCTCGGATGGGGTGTTAGTGCAAGCCAAATGGCGCAAGGAGGGAATGCGGGTAGGCCAATGAGGCAGAGAGCCATGTGATGAGCTCGTTCCAATGCCCACCGCCTCGACCCTGCATTAAATCGACCTTACGTCGCTGCAACAAATTTAATTCTGGTGCACCCGTCCCCATTACAAACTGCTCTATGGCTTTTCTGTTTGTATTTGCTTCTCATCCTCGCTCGCGGACCAACTCCCACATCCCTCCGCTGCCCTGACTTGGTGTAGAATGGACTTTCATGGTGCTAACAACCCTTGCCCATCTCTCGGCTCTCTGCATTTGCCTGGAGCACTCAGTCTTTTTCTGCCTTCAATCGATGAAACTTATGACGCGTCAAAGAGGACGACCATGAAGGGGCTCTCCATGGCATCCTCCCTGGCCCCGGGCCTCCATCTCTCCCCCTGGTTCGCCCTCCATGATTTCCTTGCTGCCTCTGCAATCCGAGATAACACCTCTCGCCTCCTCCACCTCGCCAACCTCTCGGTTTGAATGCTTAGCCATTATTGACAGCTCGCCGGGCTCTTCCTCACGTTACCTTGCCGTCCCACCGAATTCCAGAACCTTCGAGCCTCCTCATGCACTAGTTGCTGGCTCCTCGAGGCCTTCCAGGGGGGCGCCATCTCCTGTTCGAAGAGCCCGAAACAACGCAAACCCGTCTTCCGACTAGATCCTTGACTCGTAGTTGAAAGAAAGTTTTACCATTCTCTATGGTCTGGTCTTCGAACTTTGTCAGGGGATGGGGGACCTTCAATTCCGACTGCAGATCACGGATGGAAAGATATCGACCCTCCTTTAGATTCTTTCTTCCTTCCAAGATGCTTTCCCCTCCAACACAGTAAACGAGGCTTTAGCAGAGGAACCCCATGCAAAGACGAGCGAAGGAAATGCTCAGATGCAACGTTCAGAAGAGATCGTTGTGGAGCAGGTCGAGCATGAGAACAGGAAAGTGGAGAAGGCTACAAGACATCATGTGCTACAGGACACCCTGCCAGTGGCCAACAGGGACGAGAGCAACGTGGACACTGACATGCAGTTGGAAAGCAAAGGGACACTAGTCGAAGATGAGCCTTGGTACGAGGCCGTTCTTGCCACCTGGCCAGGTTACTCGCCAAGTGTTTGATCCCTTAGGGGTTCTTTAGTCTTAATAGTCTCTTCTTTTAGTTGCATTCTAGTCAGTTTAGTTCTGTTCTATAAGACTGTTAGACTATCAATGCTAGACTTACCCGGCTGGCTGAACTGGTTTCCCCTCTATTGGGACAGTTCAGTAACTACAATACGGTTACTATCATGTTTTTGTACCTCTGGTCTGGTTTTTTGAAGGTCTTTTATATATAAAACCTCTTACTTATAAAAAAAAAAGTTGGTTTATTTTTATTTTATTTTTTTAATTTTATTGTATAAATCCTAAACTTTTAAAAGGGAACCGAACACATTCATAAATGCTTCATATGTAATTATGTTCACTCATTAAATATTCTAATGTGTAAAAACCCTTTTGTTTTTTTTATTTTTTTATTTTGATTTACCACATTCTAATGTGTAAAAACCCTTTTGTTTTTTTTATTACTTTTATTTTGATTTACCACATCCTAACTTTTAAAAGAAAGAAAAATGTTATATTAAATTAGTGTTATGTAATAAGTTTTATTTTGGTTAAGTATCTTTAAATCTAACACAGTTTCTTAGTTAAAAACTTTTTCAGCTTTTTAGCTTTGCTTTAATTTACTTTTGCTAAAATAAACAAAACATTGCCTTTGCTTTTATCATTTGTTTTTCCTTTATTAATTTTAATTTTTTTCAATTGTATAAAATCATACATAGAAATGATTAAATTGTAAATGACATAGAATCATAAATCAAATAAAAATTAAATATTGCTAAAATAAAATTACAGAACAAAGGGATCTGTGCTTGAACTCGAGGTTAGAAGAAAATTAGCTTAAAAGTTCAATGCACATTCTTGTTTGGGACTTTAAGCCTAGGGTGACATTCTTGCCTCTTCTCGCCTAGCCCCGCGGGAGGTTGAAAATGTTGATGCTTGAGACTCACTAGTCTTTTAGCATCAACATGTGCACTCCTATCTTAGCGCTAGCCCTTTTTCATGCTAGATGAGACCCACTATACTCAGTGCCAACCTTTTTTCATGTTGGATGAGATTTTTCCATACTTAGTGCCAACCCCTTTTCATGATGGATGAGTTCCACCTGTCACTCCCTCTGAAGAGAGACCACACCAAGCTTGTCCCTAAAGTACACGAACTTCATCCTCGACAGCGGCTTGGTGAACACATCTGCAACCTGATCCTCGGTAGCCACGAATTGGAGCCTCACTACTCCCCTCTGTACCATACCCCTGATATAGTAGTATCTGATCTCGATATGCTTCTACCTGTCATGGAACACCGGGTTATTTGATAACTTCATGCAACTTTGGTTGTCACACCAAATGCAGGTCACCTCCAATCCGAGACCAAATAACCCATACAACAACTTTTGAAGCCATACTGCTTCTTTTCTCATTGCACATGCTGCCACATACTCAACTTCAGCCGTATTGAGTGCCACACATGACTGCTTTCTATTTCTCCATGAGACCATACCTGGAGCCAAGACTGAAACAATATCTAAAAGTGCTCTTCCAGTTAGGAATACTGTCGGCCCAATCTGAATCTGAGTATCCATACAATCCAAACTCATGGTTAGATCTATATTAGAGACCATGATCTAGAGTACCCTTAAGGTACCTCAACACATGTTTTGCTGCAACCAAATGAACCTGTCTGGGTTGCTCCAAATGCTGACTCAGGGTGTTCACAACAAAACATATATATTTGATCTTGTGTTCGTCAAATACATCAACGAGCCCACTATATGCCTGTATAAGGTAGAATCCACAATCTTTGAAGTTCCATGGGCATTCTTTGATGGTGTAGCCCAATGATCACCCTCTAATGGAGGAGTGGGGGGAATCCTTCATGTATCTCAAAGTCATTCATTTTCCTTCTCTGCTGGAATAGGGGAGGCCACCAATAACTTCGGTGAACTCATGGCACTTTATATTCTGCTTCTCCTAGCTCTTGAAAACAACATCACCCACTTGAATATCTATGGAGATTCATTATTTGTTATCCAAGTTAGGAAAGGCACACACATTTTGCATCCACACTTTGGTTCCACTTTTGGAGGAAATTAAGAGGCTCTCTGCAAGATTCACCCGTATCACATTTTCACATATATACATGAATCACAATCAACAAGCGAACCAACTCTCAAAAGTTGGACTGGACCTAGACAAAGGATGTTGGAAAGTCAAGGAAGAAGGCCTGAATGGCCCTAGGGAATTTTTCACAACCATTGGGCCAACCTTTGATTAATGTTTTCATCCTTCCTCCTTTTTGGAAATGTATAAGAAGGTAGATTTGATGTTGGACTCTGACTTGATCAGTGGGATAAAAATAGATACCTATATATATGATTGTGATAGG
>JASDQU010505335.1:31147-42319 GCA_032191745.1 Picea mariana | reverse complement strand
GCTTTTCATCTTCATTTTTTATCTTGTTCATTCAGTTTTCCCGTTAGTGGTCTATTCTGGTCTGTTTGTGTGAGCACAACCATGTTGTATGTTGTATGCTGGTGTTGTTTGTGTTTTTTTTTATATTGTTTTTGTGGGTGTTTATATTGATTGGGTCGTGGGTATTTGTGTTTGTCCTGAGATGATGCGGTTTGAACTGAAGAACAAAAAAGATGATTCATAGGAGTTGATTGAATCATAGGAAGAGGTGGAATAACTGACTTTGGTTGTAAGGAGGTCAGAAAGAGTAATAAAACCAGTCAAAGGGTATATTTGTTTTTACTTCTATTCCTCATTTGTGTTAACTACCATTGACGATGATCCCAAGTCGGTCGGGGAGGTAGTTGACTCAACAAAGGGAAAACTCTGGAAGGACACCATGGTTAAAGAGATGGAACCCTTGCACAATAATTAGACATGGGACTTAGTCAAGTTTATTTGTGGAAGAAATCCTGTCAGGAGAAAGTGGGTATTCAAGAATAATATGAATGCAACAGGTCAAGTTGAGAAATTAAAAGATCGACTAGTTGCGATAGGATATTCCCAAGTTGAAGGATTTGACTTCAGTGAGATTTTTTTCCCTATTGTAAAATTAACTTCCATTAGAGTAGTAATGTCTCTGGCTACAACATTTGATCTGAAAATAGAACATATGGATGTGAAGACAGTGTTCCTACATGGGGACCTAGAAGAGGAAATCTACATGAAACAACCTGAAGGATTTGTAGTAAAGGGAAAGAAATATTTGGTGTGTAAACTAAAAATATCCCTTTATGGTCTAAAGAAATCACCAAGGATGTGGTACCAAAAGTTCGACACATACATCCTTATTTTGGGATTTGTGAGAAGCAAAGATGATCACTGCATATATTCCAAACAAGAAGGTGTGTGTTTCATATATGTAGCTTTGTATGTCGATGTCATGTTGTTGATTGGAAACATCATGGACACAATAAAGGAGGTGAAGAGGAATCTATCCTCCAAGTTTGACATGAAGTATCTTGGTGCAACTAATTTTATCATAGGAATGGAGATTAAGAGAGTTTGAGTAGCTAGAAATATCTGGTTGAATCAGTTTTGAAATGTTTCAACATGCAGGATTGCAAACCGGTGAAGGTGCCAATTCCCATGGGAGAAAGGATAACTTCTGAACAGTTTCCAAAGACACAAGAAGAAATAAAGGACATGGAACATGTTCCCTATGCAATTATTGTTGGTATTCTAATGTATGCGATGGTTTGCACTCGAGCAGGCAATGCCCATGCAATGGGAGTATTGAGAAGACACATGTCAACACTTGGGAAGGAGCACTAGACAACTGTCAAGAGAGTATTCAGGTATTTGTGTGGAAAAAAAATTATACGATATGCTATCAAGGAAAACCTAGAGGTGACAGTGAATAAAATGAACATGGCTTTTTTGACTAGGTTGGAGATCTAGATCAACGGAGGTCGACCAGTGGATATGTGTTCAAAATGTTTGATGGATAAATCCACTGGATGAGTAAGTGATAGGTGGTCATATCCTTGTCAACAATAGAAGCTGAATACATGGCATCCACTCATAGAAGCAAAGAAGTAGTATGGCTACAAAGGTTGTGTTTAGGAATCAGGTTTCAATAGAGAAATATGAAGATAAATTGTGACAATCAAAGAACAATATTTTTGGCAAAGAACCTGTTGTTCCTGAGATTAAACTTAAGGCTAAAAGAATAATTTCAGGCATTAGGAATTAAGGAATGTTGATTTTAAAAGTGTTGTTTCTTCCATTAGTTGTGTAAAAATTAAAATCTTGAAATGAAATTAATATCTGAACATAACAGAGGTTGTATTTCATCGTCTGAGTCAATTTATCAAATTGAGAGAGGAGAAGAAAATTACAAAAACTATAAAACAAAATAAGGCATCAATGATAGAAGAGTCTTACCTTGTTTATAGTAGAAGGAAATATAGAATGCACAAAAACTATAAAACAAACTAATATAATATGTAGTGATCCAAATACCAGGCAGGTCTTGTATTTGTTGATAGCAAATACAGAGGAAAAACTGCTTGCTAATCAAATACTAAATGAAACGTAATCACTGTAGATGTTGTAGTAAATTGTAATCATTCACTTGTTCAGGAGTAACTTAAACAGAATAGAATATATGAAACACAAAGAGGTCACATAACTCAAACAAAACAAAATTTGGAATCACTGTCTACACTTGTGTTAATACTCACGAAAAATGAGTTTTCTCAGTTACAATACGACAAGAAGCAGCCCATGATTAAACTTAGAAATTTATATTTATACAAAAGGTTCTCAACCTTAAACGGTTGGAATTCCCCTAATTTCTAAATAGTAAAAATTACAAAATGTAAAATGCAAAACGCTTCACTTGCATCTTTTCTGTCAGTCTCCTCATTGTGATGGAAGAGGCGTTTTTCTCTCTAGTTCTCTAGCTCATAAATGGATAACGTACACAAGTTATCTCATTTGTTTCCAGTGGTTATACCTTTTCCTTGCTCAATACATTTGATGCATCTACTCACAAATTGCACCACCATCCTAGAGGGCTCTGTTAAATTATTAGCCTAAAAATATATATAATTTCTTTTCCAATTGAGGCAATATTTATTCCATTTGTATATCTTATGAAACTATAGACTGTAATTGGAGACTAGGTTTCACTAGCCATCTATTTATTTGAATAATATCAACCTTTTTTATCTATGAGATTTTGGCCTGAGCCTCTTCCATATTTGTCTTAATGTCAAGTTGATATTTTGTTATGTCAATCTGTCTCAGTACTCCAAAGTTATCTTCTTTATCAAGGCCTAATGATTATTTGTTGAGTGAATGGAAAACATATTCACAAAACACCTTTACTTCCTTAGCCATTTTCTTTCTTTCAACTATGCTAGATTCCTAGGTATTTAGTATTTTATCACCTCTGGTCTGTTCCGAAATGGACAACCTCGAAGCTATAGCTACTCCTTTTGTTGATGACACAATTGCTTCTTGGAAGGTAGTTTGGGAAACAATAGCTTCTCTCTCTATTAAACAAATTTTATTTAATGCTTGATTTATCACCCGAAAATGATCTTGGATAGTTTCAACCTTAGTGAGAAGGCTTTGTTGTGCTACTTCTAGTTCCTTTTGCACTTCCAATGCCTAATCTTGGAAAATTGTTATATCTACAATCATGATTTCGGTAGATCTTACTTTGGTTTGTAGTTTTCTTACCAATTCATCTTGCTGGGTGGCCCATCTCTGGCTTGCCTGTATATTCCTGTGCATCTCATTGAGGATGGATTTGAGCTGTTGGATTTATTGTTTGTCACTGGCTCTAATCTGCTCGAAGCCCTTGTTTACCTTTCTCTATAAATTATTTTATACAGTCTTCATTTGATTCTGCAATTGGCTTATTTGTAGATCTTTCTACTTTAGTTGTTCTTTTAAATTTTCGACTGAAAACTGGTTAGTTGTTGCAAAAGCCCCTAGTGAGCCTACAACTTCTTCAACAAATTATACCTCCTCCAAGGCTTCTCCATCAATTAGCACCCTATGTATTTTGACAGTTGAACCTTCCTTTAGGTGCATTTCTCTTTTCACCACAACCTTCCTTTTCTTGTTGAAAAATAAATTGGAGGGAGGTAACTCTTCGAACGAAATGGTTGTGAGGTCTTCTATGAATACTACCTCTTCATTTGGATTCCCTCTGTTGAATTTTAATGGTGTGATGAACTAGATGGGGCTGCCGATTTCGGTGGACGACTGTTTCTCGGATGCATTTCTAGTTGATTTATTTGGTGTAAACATTGGTCCTTCTTCTCCCTCCTTTTTCAGTTTCTCTTCTTGATCTTTGGTTTGGTCACTTGATAATTTTTCGATGGGATATCTTCTTTCTGAGTCGACACCTTATTTTTCTCCAAACTTTCCCAGGATTCTTGTCTACTGAAGCTTACTTCTTCTGAGCTTTGGGTCTCCATTTGTTATGCAGCTAGAGACATCGTGGTTCCTCCTTGTAACACTTTAGGGAGGCTACTTCTTCAGTACCTCTGGAAGTTGTAAAAATCAACCTGACTCGATACCTTTGGATAGGATCTCTCTCCTCGAAAAATTTTGTCTTGAGCAGAATCCTCGTGTTCATACCTTTTCAAATTGTAGTTGGCCATGTGATTACCCACGATCTTATGCGATTCGTGCTTCTTGAATTCAATGTTGACCAACTTTATTTATTCCAAGGCCACGACCTCTACTTTAGAGTGACCGAAATCTAGTAGAGAAAATGTACAAATCTGGAGGGGAAAAGAGGGCCATATTTTTTTTTGTACTACTTTGAGATCCTTACTAATCCCATCAAGCACAGTTTGTCATGCGACCTCTCGGCACACTAGTCGATTTGGTAAAAGTTGTGGCAGATCATATGGAGGAATTAAACATCCAAAAACCCTAATATAGGACAAGTGTTCCTCGATGTACCAGTCTGCGATTCTACCCAGGTTAGTCACAATTTTGTCGGAGATTCTGGGAGGTGGGTAGCCATATATGGCAGTGTGCATCGGCACCACTACCCAGTTGCAGATCTCATAAAAGAAATATTTTTACTTTTCTTCCCAAAGCTTCGAATGATAAATATGTATGGGTTCGACACTATTTGGATTCCATCTCTATCCATCAGTGGAAAAGGAATCATGAAATAGACGACATCCATAATATAAGCCGACATGAAAAATTGGGTTGGTTGCCTCTTGGCTCTTAGTGACTGATATGTTGCAATCTATTGAACCAAACTGTCTGGAAATATCTTTTCCCACTCAAAAGAGTACCCTTCTGCTACTGTGTGTATAATAGGTACCCACGGTAAAAAGAAATGAGTTGTGTTTTCGTTCCCGTAGAGCCTACACATCATCATTGTTATGTACATTATGTGGGGTTCTAGTGCGGAAACTGGGTATATACCATGGGAGTCTGCTCTGAACTTCTCGGGGAGAGAATATCGGTCTTTAATTAAATCGGGAAGGTTTTTTTTTTTCGTATTGGTCGCATTCCTTCCTATTGAAGTCTACTATAAAATTTGCATTGTAAATGAAATTGGATACCAGAGACAATTTTTACATCACTTGTAAATGTTTTGGCCTAAAAGACCCAACTGCAACCTTTTGCAAATTGAAAATAGTTCTGGTTGGGACATATATGTGGTCCAGTGCCCAATCGATCATATCATTGTAGGGCAAGAGCTTAGGACTTGTCACTATCTTCTGTAGCTCTAACTAAGCAACAATTTTGTATTTGGTAGATAGGTCTTCCTTCTCATTGTCACTTGAATCATTAGGGAAATTTACCAATTCATATTGTAAGATGTTGAATTATTGCATCCAGGATTTAATAGTGTCTATGCTTCTAGGCGAGGTGTCAGAGAGAACATCTGCATTCTGGCTCGAACTTTCACCAGTTTCTTTAGGTGCTTTCTATGGAGCCATGGTATCCAGCCTTCGAACTCTGTTATCTGCCATAGGAAATGTGTAAAATCCTTCAGCTGGAAAAACTTACTACTTAGTGAAACGCATAATGAAATTCAAATTCACATCCATTTTCCTTTAATCACATCAATCAATCAATACCTTTACTGATGGAGTATTTACTTTATTTAATGAATCAGATTCAAGTTGTGGCTCAAAATATTATTTGGAATGATTGTCGTAAAGGAATTATTAATGGAATTTATTTTTGGTGGTTCATGCTCAGGAAAAGAACATACGAAATTTGAATCTATCTAAGTCATCATTAAGCGTTGGGTTAATTAAGAGATAATATTTGTTAAAGCATCAGTTAATCATATTTATCATTAAGTAAATTTTGGCATTTCGGCTCTCAGGAGATCTTATAACAGCCTGAGTTATAACTTATGAAATGCAAAATTGCGATGTGATTAATTAAGTTTAATTATGTTTAACCCTTTTAATTAATCATGATTAACCTCAAAGATTTCAGGGTTTCGGGTCTCGGGATATTGATAGTCACTATATGTTAGGATCCCCGAAATGTGAAATCACGATAATATTTATTAATCGTTAATTTTTCTTAACCCTAAAATAACCCGGTTTAAATTAAGATAGTTTCATGACTTCGTATATCGGGACTTTGTAGTTCTTAAATGTTGGACTGTTAGTATCGTGAAACCCAGAAACCTGACATTTTAAAGGTAGCCTTTAGTGATTTGACCTTTTAACAAGTGGGTGGCTCCATAACTTTTAAGGATTTCAGATATTTGGATTCAACGGAAGACTTCATCAACGGTGATATTCAAGTGTGTGTTTGTCCTTATTTAAACAAGAATGAAACTTTTCTAAGTCTAAAGTTTAGGAATATATATATGTTCCAACATAGGCTCCATCTAGGGATCGTTTCTCCTCGCAAGTTGCGAAGAACAATATACCAAGTGCCTTTATTGGGTAAATGGAGTCATTATTGCATTTTGTGGAACTTTTTCAGAAAAGGATTGCACTGAGAAAAGGGTTTCAACCGTAACTTAGAAAACCTTCAAAACACATCAAATCATGAATTTTGGTTAGGCTATTTGAAATTTCTCTTTCCTGAAACTGTATTCAAATTTTCTCAAAATAATCAAAACAAACTTAACCTATCTATCAGACTCTATTCGATCTTATTTGTGTCAAGGCAAAGTGATTTTAATGATTTAATTAGGGAGTCCTTAGTTGGCTTAGAATGTAAATATTGTTGAGAGGAATACTAACTACCAGAGTACATTATAATACATGTATAACAACCTTGCAGATATCCTAGACATTGCTTCACTGTCATAGAGCCTATTCAGTACCCCAGTGAAGTTATCTAATTCCCAAATTGAATTTCCTTTCACCACTTCATTTTGTAATCTTGCATTTAAATTCTTGAGATGAGGGCAATCATTTAATGAATTTCCTTTCGTCATCTCTTTTTTGGACTAGATGGGGGAAATCATTTAGATGAATTTCCTTTCACCATATGTCTTCTATATATATTTTTAAGCATGAAGTGGGTGAAATCAATTTGTATGTCATATACCAGGGATGATATTTTCTTATAATTTAGCAACAGAGGTCTGTTAACTCACTTTGATTACTCAGGGTTAATTTTCTTCCGACCTTCAAGACACCTTCGCCTACAAGGAAATTTTTTACAAGGAATTTTTACTTTTCAGGGGATTGCCTTGAATGAAATCAATCAGTTTGAATCTGTTATAAAGGCTAAAGTAGTCAGGATTAACCTAGACATACTTTGTTCTAGTTAAATTGAGAGGTGCGTATAAATATTCGTCTAACATTACTTTGAGACATGTTTCTGAGTTTTTAGAGTTAAGGAGAAATCTTCTCTCTATGGAGACCAAGCGAGAAGTTGAGAACCAAAGGGAATAAAAGCTTTAAGATGGACAGATTGATACAATAAGAGTATTCAAAAATTCTATTGCGAACAGGATCAATCTCACATAATCTTTTTAGTGATTCTCGTATTTCCTTGAGCTCTTTTATTTGTATTTCATTTTTATTTAATTTTCATTTAATTAAAAAAAATTATTTTATTTATTAAACATCAGAGAAATTTTTTAAGATTAGTCTATAATTCTCATATTCCTCTTATCGTTTATTAGGTGACAATATTTCTATGAATGAGACTTCTTTCAGATTTAACTAAATTTCCCTGAAAACATCAACTTGGTTCAGTAGGTTTTAGAAGCTCATACCTTAAAATTTCTTCATATTTTCAACTAAGACGACTATTTATATATCACCTGTTTTGGGAGCATATCACTATTTTGAAAAAAAAATTATGCTATTTTGACTATCAACCAGTATCTTGTGAAAAACATAAGCATGAGAGTTGTCAGATACTTCTCAAAAGAAATAGTAACTATTACCCATTTTTTGATTTTCCTGTTTTCCTTTTTGCAAACAAAAAAGATGTCTGTATTTACAGTGAAAGTAGAAACTTACCAAAGAAAATGAAAAACCATGAATCAAAGTAAAGAAATCAAACCAATATATATAGTGAGAGTTTGGAAACCATTTAATGCATAAGATGCTTCAGGTAACGCCCATTGATAGGGGTGTTAAGGATTTTTCCATCCAGATTTTTCAATAAAAATGAATTATTCCCTTCGAAAGATGTGATCTTGAAGGGTCCACACCAGATATGGTTGAATTTGTTGTGTTTTCCCGAGTCTTCTTTCCTAGCATCCCACTTTAAAACCAGGTCACCGGGGAGGAATTTCGTATCTTTATCTTTTTGGTCAAACAAGGATTTCATGTTATCTTGATACTTCTGGAGCTTCTCATCTTCTTCAGCCCTATTTTGTTGGAATTCAATCAATTGATTTATTCTCCTAGTGACGTGATTTGGCTCTTCCGTGGCATATTACCAAAGTTTCATTATGACAGAGAAAGATTTATGGGGAGAAAAACATCAATACCGTATACCATTTGAAAAGGGGACATTCTGATTGATCTCTTAGTGCCTATCCGATTAGCCCACAAATCATATTTCAAATGTAAATGCCAGGGTTTCTTATTTTCAGTCGACACTTTTTTAATTATGGTGATTAGACTCTTGTTCGAGGATTCAACTAACCCATTTCCCTGAGGATAATAGGTTGTGGACTGCCCTAGTACAATGTTGTACTTCTGAAAGAAAATTACCAAAGCCATGGACTTGAAAGCTTGGGCATTATCAGTAACTATCTTCCGAGGATAGCCAAATCTCAACAAAAATGTTTTCTTCCAAGAAACCGATCACCATTGTATTTGTTGCGTTCTGCATCGGAATAGCCTCTACCCATTTGGTGAAATAGTCAATAGCGGTCAAAATCCACTTATATTGTGCACTTGAATGTGGATGCATTTCACCAATGAAATCTAGACCCCATTGTTGAAATGAATCTTTTGTTTTAACTGGGACCAAAGGTAGTGCGGGAATATTTTGCTTGAATAGTTGATAGGGGTTACAGGCTCTGACTTTAGCGTTCACATCAATAAATAGTTTCAGCCACTAATATCCAGCTCTCAGGATTTTATATGTCGTTTCTCTCCATGCATGATGCCCTCCACACACTCCTTTGTGGAATTCGTTTATTACCCTCTCCGTTTCAAATTCTACTAGATAACTTAGTAAGAAACCCAAAGGATCCTTCCAATGTAGTTGATTGTCCATGATACAATATTTTACTGCATGAAACTTCAACGCTCTAGCTTTGGAAGGAGTCATACCACTCAGGCACTACAGAGTGAGAGGTAGGAAACTATGTCTTTATACCAAGCTGAAGAAGAGAATTTATCCTGGATTTGAGTCATAGGTATCTGGTCATCAAACTCTTCGATATCTAGAATCTCTTCATAGGATTGTAAATGATTTATCCCAAGTGCCTGAAAAATCGATTCGGCTAGTAATTTAGCCAAGCCCCGACCTTTGGCCAGTTTAGTCAGTTTTACTTCTAGTTCAAATTCTTGAATCTTGTCTAACCATCTGCCTCTTTTTCCATCACTATCTGGATGAACTAATATGTCCTTGACAACGTTGGTTGGTACATAGGTGATTACCTTATAACGAAGCACATAAGTTCTGAATTCTTTGAGAGCTTTCACCATTGCATATGCTTGATTTTCTAATATATCATATCTTAGCTCGTCATCTCTAAGACTTTTACTAAATAATGCTATTGGCTGCTCAAAACCTTCTTTGTTCTTTTTTAAGAGCACGGTCGCGATAGTGTGTTCGGAGGCAAATGAGAAAATCAAGAATTCCTTTGTATAATCTGGGCTGGCCAGCACTGGTGCTTCACTTATAAATTTCTTGATACCTTCGAATGATGCTTTGGCTTCAGTTGTCCATTTAACTTCGCTATCCTTCTTGAGAATATCTAAAATCAATTTTACAATTTCAGTGAAGTTTGGGATAAATCTTCTTAAAAAAATATTTTTTCCTAAAAATGATTGAATCTCTTTTCTATTCCTAGGAATATTATTGTATCTATAGCTTCAACCATTTTCGGGTTGATTTCAATTCCATCTCTAGATACTATGTGGACCAAGAGTTTACCTTCCTACATAGAAAAATAAGATCTCTTGGGATTCAAAGACAAACTGAATTTTCTACATTTCTCAAACATCTGTTTGAGGTGCACCAGGTGTTGTGCATTAGATTTAGAAAATATTGTTAGATCATCAAGATGGATCACTATCAACTTATCTCTTTCACCGATGAAGGCGATGTCCATAGCTCATTGGAATGTGGCTCTTGCATTCATCAGTCCGAATGGAATTTTGTCATACATGAAGGTACCCCATGGGGTGGTGAATGCGGTTTTTACCTTATCATCCTCATGGACTGTAATTTGATTATAGTCTAAGAAGTCGTTAATCATGGAAATTCTATTTTCCCTGACCACTTTTTCCAACATGTGGTCCATTTTAGGTAATGGATAATTATCTTTGAGGGATGATTTGTTTAAATTTCTAAAATCTACACACAGTCTGATTTCACCATTTTTCTTTCTTACCGTGACCAGATTGGCTACCCACTCAGAGTATCTGAGTGGAACAATGATTTTAGCATCCATGATCTTCTTTACCTCCTTTTATATCATAGGAAATAATATTGGATTTATTTAACACCCTGCTTTAGGGGAATATTGTGTTCCATTATGGTAGTATCATAAGTTATTAATTCATCATAGAACCAGGAGAAAACATCCTTGTACTGTATAATTAACTCGACATATTTTCTTTTTATTTTAGGGGTGAGGTACTTAGATATTTTTACCAGCTTAAGAGTTTCCTTGGTGCCTATATTATAGTCTTCAACCTCTTTAGGCTGAGGCTGCAAAGTAGACTTCAAGGGAATATCATCATGGTCAAATAATCTCTCAAAAAAAATTAGACCTTTAGGGATCTTATTATTTTTTAGCACCAACATGCGATGATTAGCGATCTTATCTCGAAACTCCTGAGGATCCTCACCTTCCTGCATTATCCAAGAAGGTCATTTTTATTTTCCTGATCAATATGTATTTCGGAAAATTCATCCATGATTTCTAGGAATTGTCTGATTTGCTCATCATATTTGAAGACCTGCCAGTGTTGTATATTGTTT
>JASDQU010505335.1:10430-22166 GCA_032191745.1 Picea mariana | reverse complement strand
TGTACATACTTCTGGGGTGTAAATACTTCATGGGGTATAAACACGGTTGAAAGTAAAAAACCTCTGAATCAGGAATATAATCAGGCTCCACAACCAACACAACCCTTCTCGACCTCCACCACCTCTGACACCACCTCTTCTGACAACAACCATTGATAATCTAGGGGATGAAACTTGGAGATTATAGAGAGGATTTTCAAAGATGTGTAGTGATATTCCGACCACTTCGGGATGAAGAGAAAGGGGTTATGGGAACTGATCATTAGGAGATAGAAAGTCAAAAAAGGGGGGAAAAGAGAGATGAGGACTAGGTTCTTCGGACTTGCAGGATATATAAATGGGAGATCCAATAAGAGTCGAATCATAGTGTAAGGTATGTTCTTCAAAACTTCGGTAAGATGGAAATTTTATTTCGGGTACTGATGGAATATCAATCAAAGCAGGTATCGAGATGGGTATTTTTCCTTTATATGCAAAGGAGGAAATTGAATCGGTTCTGGTCTTTATCTCAGGTAAAACCAAATCAGGGTTTATGATTTCGGCTTCAACTCTATCAACCAATGTTTCTCCGAAATAGATTTGGCCGGAAACTTCTTGCGGAGTTAACTGTTCAGAAGGAACCTTAGTATTAGACTATGTGGGTTTGGGTTGATAAAGCTTACTTGTAGAAGTAGTGTTCTACTTAAGGTATCCCCTTGGTTTTAAAAAATTTCAAGTCGGATACAGGCGTGGTCTGCTTAACGTCGGGGTTTTTTATGGTATTCCTTCGATTGGATGTCGGTTTATTAGTGTTGGAGTCGCCAAGTGAAAATTAAAAGTATCCTTAATATTGTAGTCTATCTTTGTTCATGTTGTCCCTTGACCAAGTTTTGAGTATTCTTGGTCATGTTTGACCTAATTTTGGGACTTTGATAGGCTGTCAAAGGTGGAGCACAATACGAGGTAGAGATCGTGAGATCTCAGCCCCTTTTAGGGCCCTTTTTTAGATTTGGGATTATGTAATGGGTATGGGATGTCGGCCCATGGGTTTACCGATGTTTAGGCCTATTTTTTAAAGTAAAAATAGAATCTAGGCGATGTAAGTAGTGGTGATCGAGATGAAGGTGCTAAGTGCTAGAGTTGGATCTATGTGATCAAGAGTTGTAAATATTTGTGCTTACTGTGTGCTAAGAACATGCAGAGCTAAGTGCAAGTGATTGTAAGAAGGATTTGTTCTTAGACCTAGCTTAGGGAAGGAGGATCTGGAGAGGTGCGTGCAAATCTCCTGTCCTATGCAGAGTAGGGTTTTTGTGGATCTGTGCATGTAACTGATTGGAGAAGCTAATAAATAAGACAAAGAGTTGGTGGACGTAGCCCCAGGGTGGGGGTGAACCACGTACATGTTGTGTTGCTATGCTTTGTGTGATATATTGATGCATTTATATGTTAACTTGCTTAGTGCTTTGATGAATGATAGGTAGATCTGTTATTTCTTTGTGCTTAATGGTAATAGTAAACATTGGATCTAACCTGTGTGAATGTGCTTAGTGCTTGAATTTGTGAGATCTGATCTGTTTTTCTAAGTGCTAATAGATGCTAGATCTGGTTGAATATTGTCATGTTCTGTAATTAGGGTTTAATTGCACTGTAAATAAGACTAGATATTGATGAATGTTAACTGTTGAGTGCTTTGTTAACTATTATAATCATAGATCTATGTCCCAGCTAAGGTTGTAGCCATCTGAGTCCTACAACCACCCATGCCTCTACCTTGAGTGAGACTTCATTCTCTTCACAGGTGTTGCTGAAAGGGTCGATAGTTAGGGTTTTGTTGGTGCGTTGAACCCTAGTTCTGCCCCTATGCTAATAAATGGTTCTGTTGCTGGGACCTGAAACTGTGATTGTTGAGAATTGAAGAAAAAGAAGATTTTTGCGAAGAACTAACATGATTGTGAAAGCTCTATGCATAGATCTGCCGCTCTAGTGCGCAGTATTCTACTCGATTTGTGAAGCTCTGTGCTAAGAAAATAAGTCTTATCTAAAGAAAAGAGGTAAGATCTGGGAGCTTTATGCCCCGACAAAGGTGAAAGTGAGACTAAATAGGTAAGACCTGTAAGCTTTGTGCTCTATAGAAGTAAGATAAGTGGAAATTTTTTTCTTCTAAAGTATGGATCTAGGTTTGTTTGATAAGATCTGTCCTAGCTTGAAAACTAGGGAACTGATAGATGAAAGAAGATTTGCTATGAGTATATCTGATAAGAATAATGAAAGATATGTTATACCTATGCATAGAGAGATTTTTTGGACTMACAAATGGATGCAGAATCCTAGAAATAATTTTTTGCAGGTTAGCTACCATGATCGTAGCACACAACACAGGAAAGGATGGGGRTCATTTAGGATAAAGAGAGGATTAAATMTTTATTACAGTTGCAGAAAACYARGACATCTTGCTTAGGAATGCCCTGGAAGAAGACCTAGTTGCCTCTGTTTCAAAKCTATGGACCATGAAGTTTTGGATTGCCATAGAATGATTGTTAAGGTTGAAAGGATGAATACGAGATAAGAAGACCATGAGAAAGTTCAAGCAACTGAGACCATGGTAGAACCCCAGAAAGAATCAGAAAAGTATTGCTACAGATGAAAGAAACCATGAATGACCATCGACATATTAGATTATCAGAGATCTTCAAAGAAAAATAATGCATTGAAGTAATAATAGGGGACTTCAACGTTGACTGTGTTCTAGATGAGGAAACACAAGTGAATATCATGACAGAAAGAACTTGGAAAATCCTAGGAAATCCTGCTATGATTCCTTCATTAGGAGGAATAGGATTATTCAAAGGAAAGATGATAACCCTATGTGGAAGACATACCCAGATATCTATGAGTGCCAATGGAACTTTGACAAAAGAAGAATTTGAAGTTGTTAAATTTATTGAGAACAATGCTCCATTTGCCATGTTACTAGGAAAACCTTGGATTGAAAGAGATCAGGCCAGAAGGAAAGAAGAAGAAGTCTTAGAACAAAAGAAGCAAGAGTTAAAAGACTTTATGACTAGGAGGATCGCACAATTGATTGAAGAACAGGAGAATCGAGCAAAGTTATTTAAACTCAGAGATTTGGATGTCAAAGTGGGAAGAACACTAGAAGACCCACGGAGGACTGAAGTACCTATTCCAGATACAAATGAAGTATTACCCTGAAGTCTAGGAAGGAATCTAAACAACGTGAAGTTAATCTACCAAAAGAATATAAGAATCATAAAGGTAAAAGGAATACAGAGACGAAGCTCACTAGAAAGAAGGCTAGAAAACTAGGTAAGAAGAGAGCTAAGATCGAAAAGTTACATAAGGTTCCTGTAGAAATTTCGATACACTTAATGTATTCCTGTGGTTCTCCTGATCTAACAATTTTACACCATTGTTAAATACAGAATCAATTGTACTATTATTCTTGCGTAAAATTAAACCACAATCACAAAGTGAAATATCAATAACATATAACACAGAGGTTTTATCGGGAAAGCGTAAACCTAAAAACCCCACTATCATATATTATGTATATCATGAATCATGAAACAATCTCATACAAAACTCTAATCCAAGAGCTCTCAACACAATACAATCGTCTCACACTGTCATACACAAATTAGCAAATACATATGCCAATTTCCATGTCCAGACAACTTGCCTCCTCTGCACAATCTCTGCAATTTGTATTCTCACAATGAATTACTATTTTCCTAGTTTGCACATGCTCATAAGCATATCCACTGCATGTGTGATTAAATCACAACTGATATCCAAACTATCCCTTTCACCTGTTATCTCAACTGGGTCTCCACTGGATCTGACATACATGTAGTTAACCGTGGTGAATCTTCAGTTGCATGTGAGTTCACTAATTAAGTGAACTCTCACTAGTGCATGCTTAGTTACAACTAGTACAACTGATCTTAACTCACTTAACTACACTTATAATTCTATTACAAATCCAACTCACTCAGTTATGAATGAAATAATATATTAATATTTATTGTCTAATTTAATTAAGGAAAAAGTAAATTAGACACATGTTTCTTGTTGACTTTTCAACACTCCCTCTCAACAAGAAAGGGATTATCCTTCACCCCAATCCGTCTCTATGATATTCGAATTTGCTCCTAGTGAGCACCTTCGTCAGAATGTCTACATCCCGATCTTCCATAGGAATGTATTGAAGCAACATGATCTTCCGCTGCACACAATCTCTGAGATGATGATATCGGATATCTATATGCTTAGATCTGTCATGAAACACAGGATTAATCAAGAGTTTAATGCAACTATGATTATCACAATAAATCATTGTTAGATCTAAATGAGAACCAAACAAACCAACCAAGATCTTCCTCATCCAGATAGCCTCACATGCAACTTGGCTCACTGCCATGTATTCCGCTTGTGCTAAACTAAGTGCCACGGATCTCTGTTTCTTTTTGTACCAAGAAACAATTGTAGATCTAATACTAAGGATCCCNTCCATAGGAATGTATTGAAGCAACATGATCTTCCGCTGCACACAATCTCCTAGATGATGATATCGGATATCTATATGCTTAGATCTGTCATGAAACACAGGATTAATCAAGAGTTTAATGCAACTATGATTATCACAATAAATCATTGTTAGATATAAATGAGAACCAAACAAACCAACCAAGATCTTCCTCATCCAGATAGCCTCACATGCAACTTGGCTCACTGCCATGTATTCCGCTTGTGCTAAACTAAGTGCCACGGATCTCTGTTTCTTTTTGTACCAAGAAACAATTGTAGATCTAATACTAAGGATCCCCCCTGATGTGCTCTTTCTGTTCATTAAGCTGTCTGCCCAATCTGCATCTATGAAGCCATGCAACTTCACCTCATTTTTCTGTCTATACCATAATCCATACTCAGATGTGCCCTTCAGATATCTCAGGACATGCTTACCTGCCTTCCAAAAGATTTTGGTAGGCTTAACCATCGCTTGACTTAGTTGGTTAACCGCATAGAAAATTTCTGATCTTGTATTCACTAAATATATTAGCAAACCCACTAAATGTTGATAGACAGTAGCATCCACTACCTCTCCAGAAGTAGCATCCTCTTTCCTCCAGTTTCCTGGAAGAGGAGTATCCATGGGTTTGCAGCCCTCCATGTGAAACTTGCCCAGTATATCTCTTGCATACTTTCCTTGAGACACGAAAATTTCACCATCTCACTGCCATATTTCCAATCCAAGGAAATAATGAAGAAGGCCCAAATCCTTCATCTCAAACTCCTTTGCAAGGTCCTCCTTGCATGAGTGTATCAACTGCTCATCACCAGTAAGTATTAAATCATCAACATAAAACACAATGATTAAAAGCTTACCCTCCACCACATTTTGGTATAGGTTTGCATCCGCTTCACTTTTGGTGAAGCCCAATCCGGTGAAATAGTTGTCTATCTGAGTGTACCAAGCACGAGGTGCTTGCTTTAGCCCATACAATGTTCTCTTGAGTCTGCACACATGTGAATCTTTGTCAAAGATCTCAAAACCTTCTAGTTTCTCAATGTTCACTTCTTCCTCAATGATACCATTGAGGAACATAGTTTTTACATCCATCTGATGAATGCGCCAGCCCAGCTGTGTTGAGAGTGAAAGGATGGATCTTATGGAAGAGTACCTTGTGATAGGTGCAAAGGTATCATCATAATCTATCCCCTCGATCTGTGAGAAGCCCAGGCCACAATCCTGGCCTTGTATTTCTCCACACTCCCATCAACAGCTTTCTTTACCTTGTATATCCATCTCGAACCTACCACTGATTTATCAATCGGTCTTGGGACAATATCCCATGCACTATTTTTGACAATGGAGTCATACTCCTCTACCATAGCATCAACCCAAGTGGGGTCCTACACTGCTTCCTAAAAGGAATATGGCTCAGTCACAATACATTTGCTCATGAGAGCCATGTATCCAGCAAATCGATCAGGAGATTGTCTCTGTCTGCACTGTGAAATAGGGGCTCCTATATTCTGTGCAGCATCTAGTCTCAATCTATCAGCTTTCATGGTGTGCTTTCTGCCATTTCTGATGGATGGATCTTCTTGAGTGGCTTCCTCCACTCCACGAACCTCTTCATGTGGCTGATCCTCATCTTAAGACTCATCCTTGGGAACCAACAGTTCCTCTTCTGCATGCAAGTCTAGATCCCTCTAAAGCAACAACCGCATGGCTTTCCCCTCATCGAATTTTATATCTCGTCACATAACAGTCATATTACTGTTTGGAAAATACACATGATAATTATGGGGTGTTTCTATGTACCCCAAAAATATCCCAACTTCGGCATTCGGTTCCAACTTCTTCCTGGCATCCTTGTTCACATGCACAAAAACAGATGAGCCAAAAATTTTAAAATGCGAAACATCGGGTTTCTTACCAGTAAAAGCTTCTTCAGGTGCAGTCATGCCAAGTACTTTATGAGGACAATGGTTCTGCACATAAACCGCAATATTTCATGCTTCTTCCCACAAATGAATTGGTAGTCCCTAATCATGTAACATCGCTCGTGCTACACCCACGATTATTCTATTCTTTCTCTCCGGGACCCCATTTTGTTGTGGGTTATGAGACGCTATGAGTTCTCTTCGAATTCCTTCTCTGCTGCAGAAGTCTTTAAATTCGTTAGAGATGTATTCTCCACCATTATCGCTCCTTAGAGCCTTCACTTGCTTCCTCGACTCTTTCTCCACCAATGCTTTAAACTCACAGAACTCTGAGAATGTTTGATCCTTCTTCTACATGAAGAATATCCATCATTTACGAGAAAAGTCATCAACAAAAATAACATAATACCTGTGTTTTGCTATTGAAGCAACCAAGAATGGTCCACACACATCTGTGTGAATTCTCTCCAGGATCACTGAAGCACGGTTCTCCTTTTCATGAAAGGTGGACTTTACATACTTCCCCAGGGTGCACCCCTTGCATTGATCTAACTGAGCAAGTGTTCCCCATGGAATTCCAGTAGATATTTGTTGCATGATCTTCAATGATCCATGATGAAGATGGCCCAATCTCCTGTGCCATAATTCACCCTCATCCTGGCTCACCACTTTTTTTGCCTTGCCTATCATGGCATTGCAGCCATCTACCTCCAGCATGTAGAGATTCTTAACTAGAATCCCTATATTATTGACTTGAACTGTTGCTTTATGTCACAGGTAAGATTTACCACTGCTAAAAACAACATCCTAGCCTCTGTCCTCCAACATTGCAACTGAGACCAAGTTTTTCTTCAGACTTGGAACATGCATAACATTTTTCAATTGAAATGGTACCAATACCAGTTGCACTGTATCGTCCATCGTCGCCCATCTCTATATGCATTCTGAGATCTTTCTCCTCCAAGTCAATGAAAGACTCTTTATCTCTCGTCATGTGGAATGAAGCGCCACTATACAAATACCACACCAATCCTGATGCACTTGAATCCATGCATGCGATCAAAGCAAAATCAAGATCAAATTGTGAGACAAGAGCCTCACCAGTTGTAGATTCAACAACCATCTTGTTCTTCTTCTTCTGTGGATAGTTAATAGCGAGATTCCCATGTTCGTGACAGTGAAAACACTTCACTTTGGACAAATCCATCTTGTTGACTTTAGACTTGGATTTTGATTGGAATTTCTTCCCTTTCCCTATCCTTGCCTTGGCAGCCAAAGCACAATCCTCTTCATCATCATGCTTTGATGAAGATCCATCTCTGGTGTTCCGCCTGAACTCCTCTTGCACTAGATCTGACCATAGTTGTTCCCAATCCGACAATTTTTCCCTTCCATTGATAGAGTCTTGATAATTGTGCCAACTCTTAGGAAGCCCTAAGAGCGCCAAGATCACCAAATTATCAGCAGCGACTGTTATTCCCACACTTCCAAGCTCATCCAGACATTGGACAAACTTCATGAGATATTTTGGAATGGTGTCACCTTTATCCATCTTGATCTTCCTAAGTTTATCTTTGAGCACCAATTTCCTATGGTCACTATTGTTTTGGAACAGATCTGTCAAAACCTTCCACATTGCATATGGTGTGGTTTTCCCATGGAGACTTGAGACAATGTGGTCTCGTACTCCCTACAACAGAATCCCCCTCGCCTTTGCCACTTTCTTTTGCCATGCATCAAGATTTGCAGTATCTGTCACATCTAGCTTAGGAACATCGTTGTCAATGTAACCCTTCAAGCCATTGTCTTCAAGTACTGCTTCCATCCTGTCCTTCCAAGAAATGTAGTTAGAGCTGCCCTCGAGTGCATACTCCAACCTCAAGCCATTGAAAGACATTTTCGATCTTGAATCAAGTGTCGCACCAAGAAAATATTGCAAATTCGAATGTTATCCAACCCAAAACTCAACTTCTTCACTTTCCTCTTGCCCTGGGAGGTTCGTGCCCCACCTGAGAGAAACCTGAGGGAAGTTTGCACCCTGCCTATGTGTAGCCTGCGAACTTGCCTGGGAAGTTTGCACCCTGCTAGTGTATTTGCCTGCGAACTTGCCTATGAAGTTCACACTATACTCTGTTGTAGGGTGAGGGGAGTTTGCACCCTGCTAGTGTATTTGCCTGCGAGAATGCCTAATGAAGTTCACACCCTACCTTTGTCTAGGGTGCGAGAATTACTATTCTTGAAAATGAGCATAGTTTTTAGTAATAGGGTTCACACTCTCCAAGAGACGGGACCTATGAGAACAAGATTTTGTTCGCACCTCACTTCCATAGCTATGTGGCCTCCGTGGCTCTGATACCATGTAGAAATTTCGATACACTTAATGTATTCCTGCGATTCTCTTGATCTAACAATTATACGCCACTATTAAATACATAATCACTTCTACTATTATTCTTGTGGAAAATTAAACCACAATCACAAAGTGAAATATCAATAACACATAACACAAAGGTTTTACCGAGAAATCATAAAGATAAAAACCCCACTATCATATTTTATGTATATCATGAATCATGAAACAATCTCATACAAAACTATAATCCAAGAGCTCTCAGTACAATACAATCGTCTCACACTGTCATACACAAATTAGCAAATACATGTGCCAATTTCTATGTCTAGATAGCTTGCCTCCTCTGCACAATCTCTGCAATTCAAATTCTCACAATGAATTACTAATTGCCTAGTTTTCACATGCTCATAAGCATATCCACTGCATGTGTGATTAAATCACAGCTGATAGCCAAACTGTCCCTTTCCCCTATTATCTCAATTGGGTCTCCACTCAATCTGACATGCATGTAGTTAACCGTGGTGAATCTTCAATTGCATGTGAGTTCACTGATTAACTGAACTCTCACTAGTGCATGTTTAGTTAAAACTAGTACAACTAATCTTAACTCACTTAACTACACTTATAATTCTGTTACAAATCCAACTCACTAAGTTATGAATGAAATAATAGATTAATATTTATTGTCTAATTTAATTAAGGGAAATGTAAATTAGACTCATGTTTCTTGTTGACTTTTCAACAGTTCCAGAGGGAACTTCGCAGAAGGAAAATTTGCAAAATTGGAACTTCACTAGGATATCAGAATTGTGTCACATGGAACTTTGCCATGGTGAAGCAATATAGCCATTGGGAACAGTATAACCATTTGATCGATGATCCAAACGAGTATAAAGGTATTTATGGTCAAAAATTTCACCACCAGACTGTTGGGACCATGCCATAATGAACATAACTGAGTTAATGAAGGCTTCTCACCCGTTGTAAGATATTCGTTGCCAAGTTATCTATTTATCTCGTCATGCTAAGAAACAAGAACACTTTTTCCAACCGTGACTATCTGAGCTTGTAGAATAGTTGATTTTGCACAGTGATCATCGAACCTGAGATATTCAACCACGAGTGTGTATGTCTGAAGAAATTAGCGCACTCAAAGAGTCTGCGAAGGAAGTATGCATAGACCTCATGTCTGAGAGATCCATGTCCAAAAGAATGATGTATGAGGGTGTACAAGAACCATCAACGAGAGGATTGCAAGCCTCTTCGTCGACTGCTCGTAGAGCGAGACCATCCTGACCATCAACAGAAAAGTGAACCAAACATAGAGATGAGATAGCAAATGCGAAGCTGATCCCGACCATATTGCCTGACTACATCCCGCCTCTCGCCGGCATAGTGAGTCGAGATAGTGTGCCAAGAGACTTCTAGTAAACCATGGTTATTGCATACCTCCCGAAGGGGATACGCGTAGTTCGATCACAATAGGACAAGATCGCAGTGTTGAAGTTCAGTGAATTCAAGCTCAAAGATCGCAAGAATTATAGTATGCTCACCCTGTATAAATACCTGACCAGGACTAAGGGGAAGAAATAAAAGACAATCCCCCAGTCATGGATGATGAACCTTGCACAGTCCACCCTATTAAATGTAATGAATATCCCACACTTCAGAAGGCACCAGGAAGTGAACGCATGTGTCAAGCTATTACTTTAATGTTACCATTGTGGTTACTTATGGTTAGATCATCGTATTACAGTCGATCTGACATTGATCCATAGTATCACAGGATTAAGTATGCAAGGACCTAACCCGTAGGAGTTCTATCTAGGAAAAGCCATAGATCACGCGCTAGAACAGAAGATAAAGGATACAGATAGTGATGTTGAAAAGGGAACGCGAGGATACAAGGTAGCCTCCATCCAGAATGGCGCAGTGAGCCTATCCTGCTAGTTAATAGCCAAAAAGTTAGTAAGGAAGAACAGACCTACGCAACTCACAGGCTTTGTTTTTGACCTTGTAGGGAAGTGCGTAGAAGGTCTACAGATGATCTGGGAAAAGTACCTTGTTAATCAGCTAGAACTAGACTTCTACGAAGCAGAGGATCAGGGCTACGAGTTTCACTTTAGCTAGCTCCTGATCCTCATTGCCTTTGTTTCCTAGGAAATGCCGAAAGGAGTGACCTTCCTGGATATTGAACCATTCGAGCCACTTGTTGCGAAGTTCACCACTCTAGTACTCAAGTGATATGAACAAACAGTGGTAGTCGAACGTTTTTTTTCACACACATTACCTTCAATTGAAGAGATCCATCGAAGTTGAACCTGAAATGACCACAAAAACCCTATAGAGGTTTCGACCCCTGATGAAGTTATGTGCATATAGACACTTCATCTACCTTACAACACGAGACAATGAATATAAGTAGTAGCTTTAGTCGTACTACAAGATCATGGAAGAAGAACTAGAGGAGATCACTAAGGACTGGTCCGCAGAACTCCTTATTCCCACAGACCCTGTAGAGATGGTTGACACTGATAGCCTAGAGACCATGCATAAATAACATGATACACCCAGGCCCAACAGGTTGAAGAAGACCGAAGAGGTCCAATATTTAAGCAGCGCCTCAGGAAAGACTGCTTCAGTATCACCTGACCGAGGGGGTGATGATGAAGTAGAATAAATAAATAGCAAAGAAGCTTAACAGAAGCCAAGTGAAGTAACACCGCCCAAAGATGAGGTTGATCCCCTGAAGAAGAGGAAGGTTTCTCCCCCAAAAACTTCTTCCCAGAATAAATAAAAAGCCACCATGACCAAGATGAATACTGTGCTTATTGTCGATGATTTTGACTTCATCATCGTAGCTCTCAACGACGCTTTGTTGGAAATCATGGAGAAGTAAGAAGCTAATAAGGAGAAAATGTACAATAAATTGAGGT
>JASDQU010505335.1:0-10410 GCA_032191745.1 Picea mariana | reverse complement strand
AAAATAAATAAAAAGCCACCATGACCAAGATGAATACTGTGCTTATTGTCGATGATTTTGACTTCATCATCGTAGCTCTCAACGACGCTTTGTTGGAAATCATGGAGAAGTAAGAAGATAATAAGGATAAAATGTACAATAAATTGAGGTCAAACTCCGAGGGGTACAGCATGCCCTTCACCCCAGCCACGCAGTGTCCATTGTTCCCTTACCATCAGGAGAACCAGAGTTGGGAGATGAGCCAGCTCAACTCTACCAACTAGCTCATGCGGTCGAAGCTCACCTTCGCCATGCTCAAGAAGAAATAGAACAAGCCACCTAGGCATTGAAGCAAGTAAAAGGTGTAATCATAGAACAACGTAGAGTTGTAGAGTAGGAGAGGGTTTCTCTCCAGACAAAGTTTGAAGAAGAGAAAGTACAGATGCAACAAGAAAAATAATAGTTGCTCGCAGAGAAACTCGAAGTGAAAGAAGTAGTCAATAGAGCCCTCTACTCTATGACATGATTATTTACACAAGTAGAATACTAAGTCACGCATCAAGTAGAGTAGCTCACATAAGCTATCCAACAGCTACAACAATGAATAGCAGACTTAGAGCTCCTCACAGTGCCCAACACCCCGTAGGATGTGAGGGACCAAAGAGAAGCAACTACTCAAAGCGTAGTTGAGAGAATAAAGGCCCTTGCCATGGAATGTAAGAAATGCACTGATCACATTGCCCAGACCTATGAAAAAATCATTGAGAATCCAGAACTGAAGGCACTAGATTCGCAACTCCAAGAGGGGAAGTATCAAGAAGAAACGATACAGTCGCAGTTGAAGCCCCTCTTAGCTATAGAAAGAATGAAGCGATCCCAAGAGCAGTGCACTTCCCAGTAGTAGGTCCACAATATTTAAAGTAGAGTTATGGAAGTAACTCAGAGGCTTCGACTAGTACAGGATGAGGCTTACCAAGTGTTCATAAAGATCGAAGGTCAAGGAGAGGAACTGAAGCAAGTTGTCACTACAGTTGAAAAACGCCTAGATGGACCTGTCAACAAAGCAGTCATACAAGAGTTCGCTGAATAGGAGGCTATGGAATAGCAACAATTCGAAGAATCTCAAGCCAATATCGAGGATTTTGAAGCAAAACTAGTCAGATCAGAGTCACTCAGGATGAGTCACAGGTGAGTGTTGGGGCCTGTTGGCCCTTGACCAAGTTTTGTGGATTCTTGGTCATGTTTGACCTAATTTTTGGACTTTGACAGGCTATCGAAGGAGAAGCACAAGACGAAGCAGAGATTGTGGGATCTAGGCCCTTTTTTGGATTTTGGATTATGTAATGGGTATGGGATGTTGACCCATGGGTTTACCCATGTTTAGGCCTATTTTGTAACGTGTAAATAGAAGCTAGGAGATGTAAGTAATGGTGATCAAGATGAAGGTGCTAAGTGATAGATTTGGATCTATGTGATCAAGAGTTGTAAGGATTTGTAATTATTGTGTGCTAAGAACTTGCAGAGCTAAGTGCAAGTGATTGTAAGAAGGCTTTTTGCTTAGACCTAGCTTGGGGAAGGAGGATCTGGTGAGGTGCGCACATATCACCTGTCCTATGCAGAGTAGGGTTTGTGTGGCTTTGTGCATGTAACAGATTGAAGACTCTAATAAATAAGATGAAGAGTTGGTGGATGTAGCCCCAGGGTGGGGGTGAACCATGTACATGTTCTGTTTCTCTGATTTGTATGATATATTGATGCATTTATATGTTAACTTGCTTAGTGCTTTGATGAATTATAGGTAGATCGCATGTATACTCCTATGCATCTCCTCAAGGTTGGATTTGAGCTGCTAGATTTCTTGTTTGTCGTTGGCTCTAATATGCTTGAATCCCTTGTTGACCTCACTCCAGACATTCTTTTCTACAATCTTCATTTGATTCTGCAATTGGATTATTTGCAGATCTTTTTGCTTCAATCGTTCTTTTAAATTTATGACTGAAAATTGGTTAGTTGTTGCAAAAGTCTCGAGTGAACCTGCTACTTCTTCAGAAATGTCTACCTCCTCCAAGGATTCTTCATAAATTATAACCCTATGTATTTTGACAACTGAACCTTCCTTTAGGTGCATTTCTCTTTTCACCACAACCTTCCTTTTCTTACTGAAAAATAAATTGGAAGGAGGCAACTCTTCAACCGAAATGGGTGTGAGGCCTTCTATGAATGCTACCTCTACATTTGGATTCCCTCTCGTGAATTGTAATGGTGTGATGAACTAGATGGGGTTGCCGATTTCTGTGGACAAATGTTTCTCGACCACATTTGTAGTTGATTTATCTGGTGTAAACAATGGTCCTTCTTATCCCTCCTTTTTGAGTGTCTCTGCTTGATCTTTGTCTTGGTCACTTGATACATTTGTTGATGGGATATCTTCTTTATAAGTCGACAAATTAGTCTTCTCCAAACTTTCCCGGGATTCTTGTCTGTTGGAGCTTACTGGTTCTGAGCTTCGAGTCTCCATTTGCTGTGCAGCTGGAGATGTCGGGATTCCTCCTTATAACACTTTGGGATGCTAATTCATCGATGCCTCTAGAACTCATAAAACTCAATCATTTTATCGGGTGACAGAGCTCGAACCTGACTCAGGACCTCTGGATAGGATCTTGCTCCTCGAAAAAATTTGTCTTGAGGCGAATCTTCATGTTCATACCTTTTCAAATTGTAGTTGGCCATGTGATTACCCACAACCTTCTACAGATCGTGCTTCTTGAATTCAATGTTGAACAACTTTACTTCTTCTAAGGCCGTGACCTCTATTTAGAGTGAACGAAATCTAGTAGAGAAAATGTACCAATCTACAAAGGAAAAGAGGGGCATACCTTTTTTTGTACTTCTTTGAGCTCCTTACTAATCCCACTGAGCACATTTTGTCGTGTGACCTTTCGGAACACTAGTTGGTCTGGTAAAAATTGCAGTAGAGCATATGGAGAAACTAAACAACCAAAAACCCTAATATAGGAGAAGTGTTCCTCGATGTACCAGTTTTTTATTCTGCCCAGGTTAGTCACAATTTTGTCAGAGATTCTAGGAGGCAGGTAGCCATATATGGCAGTGTGCATCGACACCACTACCCAGTTGTAGATCTCATAAAAGAAGACTTTTTCCTTTTCTTCCCAAATATTCAAATGATAAATATGTATGGATTAAACACTATTTGGAGTCCAACTTGAGTCCGTCAATGAAAAAGGCATCATGAAACAGATGACGTCCATAATATAATCTAACATGAAAAATTGGGTTGGTTTCCCCTTGGATCTTAGTGACTAATATCTTGCAATCTCTTGAACCAAACCGTCCGACAACATCTTTGCCCAATCAAAAGAGTACCCTTCTTCTACTGTGTGTATAATAGGTACCCATGGTAAAAATAAATGAGTTTTTTTTCCTTCTCGTAGAGCCTACACACCATCATTGTTATGTACATTATGTGGGGTTCTAGTGTGACAACTGGGTCTATACCATGGAAGTCTTCTCTGAAATTCTCGGGGCGAGAATATCAGTATTTAATTAAATCGAGAAGGTTTTTTCTGTATTGGTTGCATTCTTTCATGTTGAAGTCTACTAGGAAATTTTCATTGTAAACGAAATTGAATACTGGAGACAATTTAAACATCACCTGTAGATGTTCTAGCCTAAAAGACCCAATTGCGACCTTTTGCGAATTGAAAATAGTCCTGGTTGGGATATGTACGTGGTCCAGTGCCCAACTGATCATATCATTGTAGGGAAAGATCTTAGGCCTTGTCGCTATCTTCTATAGTTTTGACTGAGCAACAATTTTGTATTTGGTAGATAGGTATTCCTTCTCATTGTCGCTTGAGTCATTCGTGAAATTTACCAATTCATATTGTAAGATGTTGAATACTTGCATCCAGGATTTGACGGTGTCTATGCTTCTGGGCGAGGTGTCGGAGAGAACATATGCATTATGGCTTGAACTTTAACTAGTTGCTTTAGGTGATTTCCATGGAGCCATGGTATCAAKCTTTTGAACTTTGTTATCTACCACAAGAAATGCGTAAAATCCTTCAACTGGAAAAACTTACTTCTCAGTAAAATGCATAATGAAATTCAAATTCACATCCCTTTTCCTTTAATCACAATGATCAACCAATACCTTTACTGACGGAGTATTTACTTTCTTTAATGAATCAGATTCAAGTGGTGGAAATTCTTATTTGGAATGATTTCCATAAAGGCATTATTAATGGAATTTATTTTTGGTGTTTCATGCTCAGGAAAAGAACATACAAAATTTGAATCTATCTGAGTCATCATTAAGCGATGGCTTAATTAAGAGATAATATTTGTTAAATCGTCGGTTAATCATATTTATCATTAAGTAAATTTAGGCATTTCATCTCTCATGAGATCTTATAACAGCCTGAGATATAACTTATGAAATGCGAAATCGCGATGTGAATAATTAAGTTTAATTGTGTTTAACCATTTTAATTAATCATGATTAACCTCAAATATTTCGAGGTTTTGGGTCTTGGGATATTGATAGTCTCTATATGTTAGGATCCACGAAACGCGAAATTGTGATAATATTTATTAATCGTTAATTGTTCTTAACCCTAAAATAAGCCAGTTTAACTTAAGAGAGTTTCGGGACTTCGTATATCGGGACTTTGGAGTTCTTACATGTTGGACTGTTAGTATCGTGAAACCCCGAAACCCAACATTTCGAAGGTAGCCTTTAGTGACTTGACCTTTTAATGAGCGGGTGACTCTATAACTTTTAAGGCTTCCAGATCTTTGGATTCAACTAAAGACTTCATCAACGATGATATTCAAGTGCACGTTTGTCCTTATTTAAACAAGAATGAAACTTATCTAAGTCTAAAGTTTAGAAAAATATATATGTTCCAATAGAACCTAACATATCATTCAAATACTAAGCACATTAATGTACAATACCATTTCATGAGAGAAGTGGTGAAAAGTAATAAGGTGTTGCTGGAGAAAGTAGACATGTTGGAAAACATAGAAAACTCATAGACCAAGTCTATGAGTGTTATGAAGTTCTCTTGGTGCAGAGAGGCAATGGGAATTGCTGCTCTAGGTCTATGAATGAAAGTTCAAAGGTCTCCTGGTTCCAACAAAAAAGACAAGAAGTGGGATAATTTTAGGTTGTTATATTCTTTGCAGTGAAAGTCAAGGTGGATCAACTAACAATCGAAGTCTAAGTTCTAGGTCATTTGACTGAGTAAACACAAAATTGAAATTGATCAACTAACAGTCAAAGTCTAAGGTCGATGTGGTTTGACCAAGTAAACACGAACTTGAGGTGTATCAACAATGAGTCAAAGGTCAATGTTAGTCAACCAGGTAAATTAGAAGTCAAAGGTCGAGGTTTTTTGACATGGTATAGGCATCAAAAACAATTTGAATAGGCCGACCAACAATAGGTCGACATGCGGGCATGTGGAAACCCACTAAAGATCGACTGTTATTCGACAGTAATCCGACAATAATCCGACTTGGTATTCAACTATAACCAAATCTCTATATTCATGAGATTTGTATCCAATAATCTTCATGGATTTGTAACCTTTTTTGGGTACCATTTATTTATATTTTTTCCTACTATAAATCCTATAAAGAGACATGTTGTAATGTTGTAAAAGATAATCCTAAGATAGAAAATCTTTAGAGAAATATTTAGATGTAGGTTGTTGGTCATGCAGATGCAAGCTAAATTGGATACATGGTTGTTCTTATGTAAGAAAGAGGTTATGATGTTGATTATATCTTAGGTGTGGACCAAGGTTAGACATGTAACCTTTTATTCAGAATGAATAAGACAATAAGGAGCATAACACTCAAGGAATGATGGTTTTCCTAGTTTGGGTTTCCAGGGTAAAGTCTATGTGTATTGTGTGTTTGTTGTGTAATTTATTTTCTTGATTAAAAAATTTTCCTCTCTTCTGTTAGGTTTAGGGAATGGAAGTGTGTCTCATTTCCTAACATGTACACTTAAAAAAACTCATCCAATTGTATTTTTTTTTATGTTTAGAAAATCCCTCCAAGGATGATTTTACTCTTACCATTTCATCGCCTAGATGATTCTCTCTTAAGAAAAAAAATACATACTTCTTACAAGAATTGATCAACTTCTTGACATTGTTGGCACTTACCAGAGATATATTTGAATTACCTTTTTGTGCATTGATGATGTAATATTTCCCATCCTTCATTGGGTGGTATTATTTTTCTTTCATGAATATTTCATCCCTCATATACATGTAGAGAATTCCAATCACTACACCACACACATCAAGGGGTACTACATCTAACTCCACTTCATCAATAAAATTTGTGCTTATAGAAAATTTGATCTTACATTGTTTTGTTAGATTGAGATCTACATCCTTTTTTACCCATCCCAATTGATATGGATTAGGATGATCATGATGTTCCAACTCATGCTTTCTAACCATATTTGATACTATGATGTTGGATTTTGAACTAGAATTGAACAAAGAATCCACCTTGATCTTTTTGACCTAGATATTAATATAGAAAAGTTTAGTCATCTCCTTCTCTTCCTTGTGATGAAGGATACTCATATTCACCTCCTTATACACTGAGGTAAAAAACATATTCTCATCCACATCTGAGATGCTCTCTACTAGTTTGATTGAATCCATGGTTAATAGGTTCTTGTTCTTGGCATCCTTCTTATGGTTCTTTGGGCTCAGTTCAAGTTGTAGATTCCAATGCTTTTATTCAGTGTTACCATCGATATTACAATGATTATGGTGGTGTTTTGGATCCTTGCATTGATGTGTATTTTGTATATTCTTCTTGTATTTTCCTTTCCACTTCTTATTTCCGTCCTTGAAAACATCTTGGTGGTATTTATGTTTAGAATCACTTTGTTGTCCTTTCTCATGGACTATGTTCTCCAAGTATAGTTCATGCACACTTTCCTCATCAATGGTCCTTGCTTTAAATAGAATCACTTTATTTTTCAAATGACTTTGTAGAACCCCTAGTTACTTGAGTAGTATTCTTGGGCTCTTGGGATAGATACCCAACATCATCAACATTTTATTAAACTTGGTGGTATACTCTTGCACACTCTACCTTTTCCTTTGCTTGAAGAGACACCAATGGCTACATTGGTCATATACATACCCAATAGGGTAAAATTGGGACTTTATGAAGGTTAAAAACCTTCCATTTACTTATTGGTGGATCACCCTCCAATCTAAGTGTCTCTGCATGGTGTTCACACTAGGTTAATGCATGGCCCTCTAGTTTTAGTCAGGAAAACTAATTTTTTATCTTTTTTTCTATATTATGGACACTGAAATACACTTCTAACTATTGCAACCAGTGATTCAATTTAACAACATAAATCTCACCTTGATATGGTTTTATTTCTACTTTCACTTCCATTTTAAATAGAGATTGTGAACGAGTAATGGAATTGGAACTTGGTTGTTCTTTCTAAAGATATTTTTTCAACTCATTTTTTAGGTCTTTACTATCTCACGGTTTCTCATCCGATACAACTTCTAATTTAGAACCACAAAGCTCCCTCAAAGGTATGAACTTGTTCACTAGAGCCACCATGAGGGGGTCCATGTTGCAAGAGATATCAATGAATTTCTCTTCTAGCATCACACATATTTCTTATGCTTCCATTTCTTAATAAATTGAACTAGGGCATAAATCTCCTTATCAAATGTAGGGTAGTTTAGAACTCCCCCATGAAAAAATTCATAATGATATCATATTGAATTACCTTCAATCAAGACTTCTCCCATAGAATATCTAATTGCATTAGTATCCAATTTAAAATGATTTTTCAAGTTAGGTAATGCAAGAGCTAGTTCTTATGAAATCTTTTATTTTAGCTCATTAAAGTATTTTTGTTGATTCTTTCCTCACTAGAAAATATTAGCACTGGCTATTATGGCATGGAGTGGTACAACTATCAATGAATGGAATACTATGAAATTCCTTAGGTGTTGCAATTCCCCAACAAATCTCCTAACTATGATGAAATTAGTAAGAATTGGCCTCTTGAATATGACTTCCATCTTCAGGGGATCTATTTTTAGTTCCTCTCTACAAATAAAGTACCCCAAATACACCAATGACTGCTAAGAAAACTCACATTTATTAAGGTTGTCTATAAACTAATTCTTTTTTAGAGTCTCTAACACTTGCATGAGATGTGGAATTTTCTCTTCCCAGGTAGAGCTATAAGTTAATATGTCATCCAAATACACTATTGCAAATGAATCTAAATAGGGACATAATACATCATTCATAAATCACATAAATGTATTTCATGCATTACATAAACCAAAATGAATGACCAACCATTCATAAAGATATTTCCTTGTCTTCAAGGTGATATTCTAGGCATCTTATTATTTAATACATACCTGGTGGTCACTTGTAAATTTTTCTTCACTTCGTGTGCTTCTAGAACATACTACCTATAGAGACCAATATTTGCTAATGGGGAGTCAAAAAATAATTGTATCTCATGCTCCACTTCCTTCTTAGGTGGTAATCCTTTAGGCTCCTATAAAACTCCTCTATACACCTACAACAACTCATACAACTAATTTTTATTTTGTTTAGTGCATCCCTCCACATATGCTTTTACTCTAATTGCTTCATCACTCGGCTAATTATCTCTTAATAAAATAAATACATACTTCTTATTAGAACTAATCAACATTTTGGCTTGGTTGGAACATACAAGAGAGATATTTGACTTACCTTTGTATATATTAATTATGTAATATTCCCCATCCTTGATTAGGTGGTACTGGTTTTATTTCATCATGAATATTGCATGCCTCATATACATGTAGGGGTTTCCAAACACTACACCACACATGTCAAGGGGTACTACATCTAACTCTAATTCACCAATAAAATATGTTCTTGTAGCAAATTTTATATTACACTACTTTGAGACCTTGATATATGTATCCCTTTTTACCCATCCCAATGGATATGCGATAGGATGATAATGAAATTCCAACCTATGCTTGTTGACTAGACCAGTTTCTATGAGGTTGGAATGTGAATCTACATAATAAAATAGATCATCCAACTTAGTATTTTTGACCTAGATATTAATATGGAAGAGTTAATTAATCTCCTTCTCTTCCTTGTGATGAATAATACTCATATTAACATCCTTTTTCATTGAGGTGCATACAATTGTTGGCCCTTGACCAATTTTTGGGAGTTTCTTGGTCATATTGACCTATTTTGGGACTTCTAAAGCTGTCGAAGGAGGAGTGCAAGATGGAGTGGAGATCATGGGATCTCAGCCTACTTTTGGGTCCAGTTTGGGTTTTTGGGAATATGTAATGGGAAAGGGATGTTGGCCCATGGGTTTACCCATGCTTAGGCCTGATTTTGTATGTATAAATAGAAGGATAGGCAAGAAAGTAGTAGTAGTCGAATATTGTATCTATGTTATATATTCTAAGTTCCAAGATGGGATCTGTGTGATTAAAGGTTTTGTGCATTCTATATAGACTTGTAGAGCTTAGCACAAGTTCATGTGTGAATATATAGAAGGTTTTGTGTTGTAAGGAATGTAAGAAAGATCTAGTGAGCTGCACAGATCTTTCGTCCTGTGCGGAGTAAGGGTTTCTAAGGCTCTGTGCTTGTAACTGATTGGCCAACGATAATAAAGAAGATTTGGTGGATGTAGCCCCAGGGTGGGGGTCAACCATGTAAATATGGTGTTGTATGCTTTGTGCCTTGCTTCGATGCATTGATGTGATTGTTTACTAAGTGCTTTGAGATGAGTAGATAGATCTGATATATATTCTTATGCTTAGTGCTAATGGAGTGTAGAATGTTAGATATGATCCATGTGTATATGCTAAATACTTGATCTATTAGATCTGAATAACCTGTTGATGCTAAGTTCTTGAATATTCTAGTTCATAGTGAATCTTGTGAAGCTCTATTATACCAGTGAAGTGGTTATTGATTGCATAATAAAGAAACAACAGTGCTAAGTGCTATATTAAGAGTTATAATCACTGTTAAGAACCAAACATCAATATAGCATAGAAAAACCTCAGGAAAAGTACTCAACGCCTTGAAAAAGAGATAATTTCATATAATAAGCCTCTTCGAGGGGGCAACCTCCTTTTACCCCACTTAAATGTTCAAGTCCAAGATGATTCAAAATGAAAATGTCTCCTTGGTATATATAGGAGACTAGGAGGTTTAATGGCCTAAAGCCGACATAAATAAAATAACATTAATAATCTAAATTACAACTAATGGCCTAGAGCCGACATAAATAAAATAACATTACTAATCTAATATGCCCCAATTAAGTGGTAATGAGCCAATATTAGGGCTTAACAT
>JASDQU010505333.1:8135-27177 GCA_032191745.1 Picea mariana | reverse complement strand
ATATATATATATATATATAAAGAAATTAAACAAAATAAAATAAACACAAACTAAATACTAAAAATCAAAACAAATAAAACAAAACAAATAATAAAAAATTAAATAAAAATAAAAGGAAACATTAATAAAAGAATTAAATATTTAAAAAGTTATTAATATTTAATAATGATTAAATAATTAAAATCAAACAAATAACAAACAAAAAATTCCTATCCTAAGTCCACCCACGTATTTCATATCACATCCCAAACAATAAAATCAATGACCCTTAAGTCTTTTCGAACCCCCCTGCCATCTGAACTTTAGTGAGGGGGGTCCGAAAAGTGGTTTCCACCCCACCACATGTCACTTTCCTATAATTTTGGACCCCTCCCCATAAAACCATTTACAACCTAACCCCTCTCTGAAAACCACTCTCCCCCTTTCGAAAACCACTTTCCTCCTCCCAAAATTGTTTTTGACCAATCATCTTCCGAGGTGATTTCCAGGCTAACCAAGGTGCATTTTGAGAAACTGAAAGAGGTTTTTTCTGAGAATGGGACAATTTATAATAACCTCTCTCATATTTATCATATCTATTACATATTGGGATAATTGAGAGCGTATTGAGCCCCATTTTTCGGGATTCATGATTTTTATGTTTGACACATCTTTTTCAAACGCAGATATCAGTCAAATGAAGATGGATTTCAAAAAACCGAAAGAGGTTTTTTCTCAGAATAATATGACATACAAAAACCTCCTTCAAATTTTACACATATACCTCATATTGTGAGATTCAAAGACTCATTTGGAACCTATTTTTCAAAATTCCAGGAGGTAATAATTCAAAAGGGGGATAGATCGAAAAGATACACAATTAACAAGGAAGTAAATAGATCGCGTGGAGATATTTGCAACAAAAGACCAGTAGGAAATAGAAATTTCCATATTTAAATGCCTAATAATTTTGCAATAAATCATTATACAGAGGTGACATATGTACCAACTAATGCACAAAACAACCTCAGTGGCTCGAGATTTACTTGAACCTGTCTAGACTCTGTGGCATAAATTCTTTTGGTTTTCTATTTTTTTAATAGTTAGTTTTAGATCTTCCAAAAAATAAATATGGATCAGTTATATCAAGATCATCTATAATACGTCCATATATACTTCAGTTTTCGAAGTATTAGAGGGGGACTTGTAGCCAGAGATGGCCATTTGGACTGTATCATTTTCTTGAAAGTTTTTTTATGAATTAATACGGAGCCCAATACTCTCATCAAGCAGAGATTCATCACTATAATGTTCTAAGCATGTCTTTCTCTATAATCCACATTTCCATTAACATTTATTTCTTCCAGTATTTAACTGAGAGTAGATTTTTGGAAGACATCGTTGATGCTCCATTCATGCAGTAAATACTTATTATGTTTAAAGGATTTCTGGTTTAGAATTCATCTGTATTCGGTGCTCTGTCCAGGGTGATCTATATCTTCTCTATTTTCCTTCTAAATTTACATTGAGAATTCTTAATTGCTCTCACTGTGATGGATTGTCTTGTTCTCTTTTCTGTTGTCATCTAAACATTATTTCCTAAAAAACAGTGCCTACTTTGCCTTTGTTTTCAGAGAGTACTCATCTACTATTGACTCACTATCATTAATATTCATCACTTGACTCCATTTCCCAATGGAATTTTGTCTCATTCTTTTCCTACCAGCCTTTTTAAAACCAAACAAAACCCATCTTATACCAGAATCTTACCTTTATGAGCTAATTGCCAAATATTTTGAGTATTTTTCAATTGTGAGAGAGCCCTCTCTGGTTGTATATCTCAGAATACAATCCAAAGCTAGTTGAAATAGTTACCTCTGTCCATTTCTTTCTCAGCCTTAGAAATTACAGAGTGCTAACATGCCCAACTAGGGCGCTAATTTCAGACCTACTTGTCTCCAACGACAAGCTATGATGAAAATGAATGTCACTTTTTGTTTATTTATACAAAATTTACCCTAAAATTAACTTTAGTTCAAAATCAAATGCAACAAATTCCTTCTTCAACGTGAAAATCAATCACCCCTGTCATGCCCCAGGCTTGGGGCTTCAACATCCATCCATGGGCTTTAGCCCTCATAAAGGTCCAAACTGGTCATCTCCTCATGAATATCTATCCACTGGGAAAATTCCCGTAGAGACAACAAGTACACCCTTCAAGGGTCCACAAGTCACAAGAATCCACCTAATAGCAACTCTTCAAACATCCACCTAGTAGCAACCCATCCTAAAAGGAAATCAACTTACTATGGAACTGTGTCACCCTCCCAAGTTTAAACAAGGAAAATAGCATAATTTCCAAGCAAACGTTATGAAATCAAGAAATTCTTAATGTAACATGTTCAAGTTCCTTAAATAATGGAGTGATACATACCATGATACCCGGACTCATTACCTCATGGAGCAAGACCCATTACCACTTCAGGACCAAGCTGGAGTGATGAATATTGTTGATGGTATATGAACTTCACTTAAGAAAAGAGGGGCCCTCATGGGCCATGCACAGGTTGTCCGGCTATCGACACTCCATGTTTGGAACCTTTGGGCCTAGAGACACAATCTGCTTAGTTACCCCTAGGCTAGGGGGTAACACATACCAATACCATAACAATTCCAATACCAATACCATACAATACCATATCAATACCATTGGCAATGATATGCATTGGAAATGGTATGCATTGGCAATGATATGCATACCAATACCAATACCAATACCATAACATACCATACCAATACCAATACGAATACCATACCATACCATATGAATACCAATACCATACCATACCAATACCATTGCCAAAAACAATACCAATACCATACCATTGCATACCAATACCAATACCAATACCATTGCATACCATTGGATGGAAATGGTATGCATTGGCAATGATATGCCTAACAATACCATACCACTGCATACCAATACCAATACCATACCAATATCATATCAATACCATACCAATATCATACCATTTCATTCCAATACCAATACCGTTGCATACCATTGCATGGAAATGGTATGCATTGGAAATGATATGCATACCAATACCATACTAATATCAATACCAATACCATACCATACCATATCATACCAATACCAATACCATACCAATACAATACCATACCATACCAATACCAATGCCAATACCAATACCATACAAATACCATACCATTGCATACCAATACCAATACCATTTCATGGTAATGGTATGCATTGACAATGATATGCATACCAATACCATTGTCAATACCATACCATACCATACCAATAACATTTCCAATACAAATACCAATACCAATACCATACCATCACGTACCAATATCAATACCATTGCATACCACAATGATATGCATACCAATACCATAACAATACCATACCAATATCAATACAATACCATACCATACCAATAGCAATACCAATACCATATCCAAAATCGTCCGACAGAGTGTTCTTGAAAATCGACCTCATCTTCATAAATTGCACTATGCCTCATTGACCAAAACCCTAGTGTCAAAGATACTCCAACAAATGGTTTTCCAGTCGACAAAATGACAGAGTAGGGGCCCCACTAGTTGAAAACCAGTGCTCTTAATCCAATGCAATTGATGGTTCATGCATCTAAGTCTCAGTTTGAGTTTTATCGCAAGTTGCAACTCACCTTCTCAAGCCATTTAGGGACATGTGGTCAATTTGGTCTAGGGGCATAAAATCCAAACCGAGTAGCATAATGGACTTTCATAATCTCCCACAAGTCTTTTTGGCCAAGGTTCACATGATTTAACTAGCCAAAATGACCCGACACAGTGTTCTTGAAAATCGACCTCCTCTTCAAAAATTGCACTATGCCTCATTGACCAAAACCCCAGTGTTGGAGATACTCCAACAAATGGCTTTCCGGTCAACATAATGATAGAATAGGAGCCCCAATAGTTGAAACTCAATGCTCTATATCCAATACAACTGACGGTTCATGCATCTGAGTCCCGGTTTGATTTTTATCGATAGTTTCAACTCACCTCCTCAAGTCATTCAAGGACATGTGGCTAATTTGGTCTGGGGGCATAAAATCCAAACCGAGCAGAGTAACAAAGTTTCGTAAGCTCCCACAAGTCTGTTTGGACAAGTCCTATGCAATTACACTAAACAAAAATGCTCGACAGAGTGTTCTTGAAAATCGACCTCATCTTTAGAAATTGCACTATGCCTCATTGAGCAAAACCCTAATGTCGAAGATACTCCAACAAATGGATTTTTGGTCAACAAAATGATATTGTAGGGGCCCCACTAGCTGAAACCCGATGATATGAATCCAATGCAACCGAGGGTTTGTGCATCTGAGTCAATGTTTGAGTTTTATCATGAGTTGCAACTCACCTCCTCAAGTCATTCAGGAATATGTGGCTAATTTGGTCCAGGGGCATAAAATCCAAAACGAGTAGCTTAACGAACTTTCGTAATCTTCTGCAAGTCTGTTTAGCAACCTTACACCAGTCTACTTCTTTAGCCACCAAAATTCATTCTTTTTTTATCGATAGTTTCCACTCGCCTCCTCAATCCATTCAAGGATAGGTGGTCCATTTGGTTCAGGGGCATAAAATCCAAACCAATCAACATAACAAAGTTTCGTAAGCTCCCGCAAGTTTGTTTGCCCAAGGCCCATGCGACTACAGTAGCCAAAAATGCCTGACAGAGTGTTCTTGAAAATTGACCTCATCTTCATAAATCACAATATGCCTCATTGACCAAAACCCTAGTGTCGAAGATACTCCAATCAATGGTTTTATGGTCGATGGAATGATAGCATAGGGGCCCCACTTGTTGAAACTCGATGCTTTGAACCCAACGCAAATGATAGTTCCTGCATTTGAGTCCCAGTTTGAGTTTTATCGCAAGTTACAACTCGCCTCCTCAAGTCATTTAGGGACATGTGGTCAATTTAGTTTGGGGGCATCAAATACAAACCAAGAAGTATAATAGATTTCTGTCATATCCCACAAGTTCGTTTGGCCAAGGCCCACGCGATTACACTAGCCAAAAATGCTCGATAGAGTGTTATTGAAAATCAACCTCATCTTCAGAAATTGCACTATGCCTCATTGACCAAAACCCTAGTGTCAGAGATACTCCCACAAATGGTTTTCTGATAGACAAAATGATAGCATAGGGTCCCTACTAGCTGAAACCCGGTGCTTTGAATCCAATGAAACTAACGGTTCATGCATCCAAGTCCCAGTTTGAGTTTTATCACGAGTTGTAGCTCACCTCCTCAAGCTATTCAAGGACATGTGGAAAATTTGGTTCGGGGGCATAAAATCCAAACCGAGCATCATAACGGACTTCCATAAGATCCTACAAGTCTATTTAGCCACCTTACACCACTCTACTTATTTAACCACCTAAATTCATGCATAAAATCATGTTTTATGTATACAACCATCTATGATACTCTTTATTGAATTTACGATCTTTATTATGTGTCATGCAACTCAAATTTCTTTGTATGTTGAATATGTACCAACATGTACTCCATCAAAATGAAGGGACCAACAAGCTTGTTCCACACTTGTTGACTCACCCTTAAGTCAAATGAAGTGCCCAACTATGGGATAAACATTGAGATAAATATATCATGGCCCATGAACGAACACCTAATCATGCACTTTACCAGCACATTTGATAGGTAAATTGAAGATAGGTTTGACCCACCATAAGAAACAATGAACATGTTGTTTATATGTACATATTAGACCTAGTTTGGAAGGTGTAAGTTCCTCATATTGTTATTTCCAACAAGAGATACTAAGAGTCTTATTGATATTTATTCATCATGCATCTATTTTACTGTTGTTATCTAAATTGAGTGCCTAGGATTGTTAATGTTACTGCCCATTTTTATAATGGTTGTAGCACAACTACCAGGTGTAACAACATATCATCCCTAAAAGATGGTTTCCTAGTTCCTTGATAGACTTGAGCATATTCTAAGTATTTCATCATGGATCTCCCATAAAATTCTAAGTAATTTATGATCCATGATGCAACAACAATGGATGCCATATACCATGAACTTGTACAAATGACCTATTTATCTAAAAGTTGGTCACACAAAAAACCAATTGTTTCTTCTATGTTGTCAAGTACCCTTGTGGCACAACACCTAAAGTGAGAAAAATAATTATGTCATCCAAATAATTTGGTACTATGTCATGTCACCAAACATGTGCTATGTCACATGTTCTCAAAGTTGAGACCCTGTGAGATAGACCCATTTCATTATATCTTGACTACCAAGGACATTTGGAAGGAAGTGTAGAATTGGTACAATATCAATACCATCAACACATACATAGATGACTCCTTCATCCTTCTAAAGAAAAAGAAAAGTGAAGACAATGATGAATTCCAAAGGGTTCTCATCATGGTCCATGACCCACTACTCCTCCCGACCTTTATTTCAAAAAAGAAACATAAATACCTAATCGAAAGAAACTCACCAAGTCAACGGTTCCTCAATCTGAGTCTCGATTTTTGTTATATTCCCAGTTGAAAGTCACATCCCAAACCATTTTGGGGACTCTTGGCCAATTCCTCCTCAGGGCATAAAATCCTAACAGAGAAACATTTTTGAGTTACTTGAGATGTTGTAATATTTTTTAGGAATGGACTAGGTGACCACATTATCCATCCGCTCTCGAGGGATGATTTCATAAATTGGACCCCATAATCCAAATGTTGCATTGCTTCAAACTGAGCAAAACACTAGTTCTTGAAATCAATGAGTAAAGCAACTTCTGAGGCATGGAACCTRAGAGTGAGGGRTGATMTAKMYTAAATCCTATCCCAGTAATCCATAAGAGTATATAGTTCMTTAATCTGAGTCWCRKTTTTCRTTTTATGYCCAGTTGCAAGTCGCATCCCAAACCATTTCATGGACTCTTGGCCAATTCCTCCTCGGGGCATAAAAATCTAATGGAGAAACATTTTTGAGTTCCGTGAGATTCTGCAAACTTGTTTAAGAATGGAATGTATGAAAAAATTTCCCATTCTCTCTCGAGGAACGATTTCATAAATTGGACCCCTAAATCCAATTTTTGCATTGCTTCTTACTGAGCAAAACCCTAGTTCTCAAAATCGATGAAAAAACAACTTTTCATGGATTGGACTCGAGACTGAGGGGTGTTGTAGCTGAAATCCTATGCCAATAATCAAACAGATACGATGGTTCCTCAATATGAGTCTCGTTTTTTGTTATATGCCCAGTTGCAAGTCTCATCCCAAACCATTTTGGGGACTCTTGGCCAATTCCTCCTTAGGGAATAAAATAATAAAGGAGTAGCATTTTTGAGTTATGTAAGATGATGCAAACTTATTTAGGCATGGACTAGGTGACCACAATATCCATCCTCTCCCGAGGGATGGTTTCATAAATTGGACACCTTAATCCAAAGGTTGTGTTGCTTCAAACTGAGCAAAACACTAATTCTCAAAATCAATGAGTAAAAAAAATTTTGAGGCATGGCACCTGAGAGTGAGGGGTTCTCTAACTGAAATCAAATCCCAGTAATCCATAGGAGTCGACAGTTCCTCAATCTGTGTATTGGTTTTTGTTTTTATTCCCAATTGTAAGTCACATCCCAAACCATTTCGGGGACTCTTGGTCAATTCCTCCACAAGGAATAAAAACATAATGAAGAAAAATTTTTGAATTCTACAAGATGCTACAAGCTCGTTTAAGCATGGACTAGGTGACCACATTGTCCATCCTCTCTCGAGGGATGGTTTTATAAATTGGACCCCTTAATCCAAATGTTGCATTTCTTCAAACTTAGAAAAACACTAGTTCTCAAAATCAATGAGTAAAGAAACTTTTGAGGCATGGAATCTGAGAGTGAGGGGTGCTCTAATTGAAATCCTCTCCCACTAATACATCAAAGTCGATGGTTCCTCAAACCAAGTCTTGGTTTTTGTTTTATGCCCAGTTTCAAGTCACATCCCAAACTATTTGAGGGACTCTTGGCCAATTCCTCCTCGGGGCATAAAAACCTAACAGAGTAGCATTTTTGAGTTCCATGATATGTTTCAAGCTTGTTTAGGAATGGACTAGGTGACCACATTATCCATCCACTCACAAGGCATGGTTTCATAAATTGGACCCCTAAATCCAAATGTTTCATTCCTTCTTACTGAGCAAAACCCTAGTTCTCAAATTCAATGAAAAAAACAACTTTTGAGGCATTAGACCCAGGAGTGAGGGGTGATATAGCTAAAATCCTATCCTAGGAATCCAAGGGAGACAACAGTTTCTCAATCCAAGTCTCGATTTTTGTGATATGCCCATTTGCAAGTCGCATTCCAAACTTTTTCGAGGACTCTTGGCCAATTCCTTCTCAGGGCATAAAAACCTAACATAGCAGCATTTTTTAGTTCCGTGAAATGTTGCAAGATTGTTTAGGTATGGAATAGGTGGCCACATTATCCATCCTCTCCCGAGGGATGGTTTCATAAATTGGACCCCTTAATCCAAATGTTGCATTGCTTTAAACTGAGAAAAGCACTAGTTCTCAAAATCAATGAGTAAAGCAACTTCTGTGGCATGGCACCCAGGAGTGAGGGGCTCTCTAGATGAAATTCTTGAGTTGACAATTCATCAATATGAGCCTTGGTTTTTGTTTTATTCCAAGTTGCAAGTCGCATCCCAAACCATTTCAAGCACTCTTGGCCAATTCCTCTTAAGGGCATAAAAACCTAACAGAGAAACATTTTTTAGTTATGTGATATGTTGCAAGCTTGTTTAGGAATAGAATAGGTGACTGCATTGTCTATATGCTTCCGAGGCATGGTTTCATAAATTGGACCCCTAAATCCAAATGTTGCATTGCTTCTTACTAATAAAAAATCTAGTTCTCACAATCGATGAAGAAAACAACTTTTGAGGCATTGGACTCAGGAGTGAGTGGTGCTCTAACTGAAATTCTATGCCGGGAATCCAATGGAGATGATGGTTTCTCAATCTGAGTCTTTGTTTTTTTTATATGCATAGTTGCAAGTCGCATCCCAAACCATTTTGGGGACTCTTCACCAATTCCCCCTCGGGGAATAAAATCCCAATGGAGCAACATTTTTGGGTTCTGTGAGATGTTGCAAGCTCGTTTAGGAATGGACTAGGTGAACACATTATCCATCCACTCCTGAGGGACAATTTCATAAATTGGACACCTTAATCCAAATGTTGCATTGCTTGAAATTGAGAAAAACACTAGTTCTCGAAATCAATGAGTAAAGCAAATTTTTAGGCATGGCACCCAGGAGTGAAAGTGTTCTAGCTGAAATCATATCCTAGTAATCCATTAGATTCGATGGTTCCTCAATCCGAGTCTTGGTTTTCATTTTATGCCCAATTGCAAGTCACATCCCAAACCATTTCAGGGACTCTTGGCCAATTTATCCACATGGCATAAAAACATAACGAAGCAACATTTTTTATTTCCATGAGATGATGCAAGATTGTTTAGGCATGGAATAGGTGACTAAATTATCCATCCACTCCCGAGAGATGATTTCATAAACTGGACCCCTTATCCAAATGTTGCATTGCTTCAAATTGAGCAAAACACTAGTTCTCGAAATAAATGAGTAAAGTAACTTTTGAGGCATGGCACTTGGAAGTGAGGGGTGATATAGCTGAAATCCTATCCCATTCATCCATCAGAGTCGACGGTTCCTCAATCCGAGTCTTGGTTTTTGTTTTATGCCCAGTTGCAAGTCTCATCCCAAGTCATTTCAGGGACTCTTGGCCAATTCCTTCTCAGGACATAAAAACCTAACAAAGCAACGTTTTTGAGTTATGTGAGATGTTGCAAGCTTGTTTAGGCATGGAATAGGTGACCAAATTTTCCATCCGCTCTTGAGGCATGGTTTCATAAACTGGACCCCTAAATCCAAATGTTGCATTGCTTCTTATTGAGCAAAACCCTAGTTCTCAAAATCGATGAAAAAACAACTTTCAAGGCATTAGACCCGGAAGTGAGGGGTGATATAGCTGAAATACTATGCTATGAATCCAACGAATATGACGATTCCTCAATCCAAGTCTCAGTTTTCATGATATTCCCAGTTGCAAGTCACATCACAAACCAATTCAAGGACTCTTGACCAATTCCTACCCAGGGCATAAAACCTAACAAAGCATCATTTTTTAGTTTCGTGAGATATTGCAAGATTGTTTAGGAATATAATAGGTGACAAAAATATCCATCCACTCCTAAGGGACGGTTTCATAAATTGGACCCCTTAGTCCAAATGTTGCATTACTTCAAACTGAGTAAAAAAATGGTTCTTGAAATCAATGAGTAAAGCAACTTATGAGGCATGGCACCCAGGAGTGAGGGGTGCTCTAGTTTAAATCCTATCCTAGTAATCTATCGAAGTCGACGGTTCCTAAATCCAAGTCTTGGTTTTTATTTTATGCCCAGTTTCAAGTCACATCCCAAAACATTTCAAGCACTCTTGTCTAATTCCTCCTTAGGGCATAAAAACCTAACGGAGCAACATTTTTGAGTTTTGTGAGATGTTGCAAGCTTTTTTAGGCATGGAACAGGTGACCACATTGTCCATCCACTCCCCAGGCATGGTTTCATAAAGGAAAGAAATAATATGGAAAGGCATGGTATGGAAAGAGAAGGCATGGAAAGTGAATGAAAGGCGGAGTATGGAGGGGCATGGCATGGAAAGGCATACCATACGATAGAAAGGCATGGCATGGCATGGTATGGCAAGGCAAGGCATGGTATGGAATTTCATGGCATGGCAAGAAAAGGCATGGCATGGCATGACTTGGCATGTCAAGGAATGGCAAGGCAAGGCAATGCATGTCACGCAATGCATTTCATACGATAGCATATAAAGGCATACCATACGATAGCAAGGTATGACATGGCATGGCAAGGCAAGGAAATGCATGGCATGGAAAGACAAGGAAATTCAAGGTATGGCATGGCAAGGCATGCAAAGGCAAAGCATGACATGGCATGGCATGTCAAGGAAAGGCATGATATGGAAAGTTATGGTATGGAAAGACAAGGCATGGCAAGTGAATGCAAGGCATGGTATGGAGAGGCATGGCAAGAAAAGGCATACCATACGATATCAAGGAATAGCATGGCATGGCATGGAATGAAAAAACATGGCATGACATGGAAAGGCAAGGCATGGCATGGCATGGCAAGGCAAGAAAATGCATGGAATGACAAGGGAAGGAAATACATGGCATGACAAGGAAAAGGATGCCATGGAAAGGCACGCAAAGGAAAGGTATGACATGGTATGGCATGACGAGGAAAGGCATGGAATGACATGGCATGGTAAGGCAATGAAATGAAAGGAAAGGAAAGGAAATGAAAGGCATGCAAAGGCAAGGCATGGAAAGACATGGAATGGAAAGGCATGCCATGACATGGCATGGCATGGACAGGCAAGGCAAGACAATACACCTTGAAACGTTTTATTACATTTTGTCATAATTTTCAACCCTTTAGGGATTGATGTATTGATTTTTTTCTTTGGAAGGATTGACATTTGGATGTGGTCTAGTTGAATGATTATCGAGAGCATCTTCAAAATTACCTATAAACTAGTTAATTCTCAAAGTACCTTTGAAGCATATTACAATGGGACAAAATGTCCAAGAAAAATAGTCATTTGTGAAATATAAGAGAAGAATATTAAAATATCAATTAACTCTCAAAGGATTTTTATAGGCCAACATAATCATATATAGCACAAAATGGAGAAGGTTGACACTTACAATTATGTAATATAATTTACAGTTGATAGTTAAAATGTATAACAATTTTTTTTACGATCTTTACTAACGCTTATTGGAATTGTTGCATGTTTTACAACATTGGAATGACTTCTTATTTGTAACTTATTTGAAATTTTATTATGGTATGATGTAATATGATTATAGTTTTGTTTCGTATGTTGTAATATTAGAAATATAACACAAAAATTACATATTGCATGAAATAAATAATAACTTTTCATTTTGAGTGTTCTTTTTTGCAGAACACGGGTCTTCCAGAAGATCCAATTGATCCTCATGATATAGATCCAAATTATAATGGGTCTAATATAGACATGGGAGATGATGATGATGAGGCAGATGAAAAGGACATTGTGAATGACGACAATGATGACCACATTGATGATGATCAAGATAATGATGATGACCTAGTTGTTGGTAGTAGCCGGTGACATTGATCATATACACTCCATCATGGATCATTGTTGATATATCGTTATGATGCATGTTCTCATGTTTACTATCATATGTATCATTTTCACCTGCAATACCATATTATTGAGTTTTATCATTTTGACTTATATCATTTGGACATATATCATCTTAAATTACGTCGATTGTTGGCCATGTATCATTCTAACATGTTGTTGATCTACTGTCATATTTGACTTTCACTTGTTGTAGTTATATATGATGACGATCTTATCAGTATTAACAATATAAGTTGTTTGACATGATACTTATCTAATATTGATATATTTGACTAGTTTTAATTATAGATGATGATCATGTTATAATCATTATCTTGTTATTTTATATATAGTGTATGTTGTATATTTTATTTAGATGGATGATTAATAAGTATAATGATGTTGTTAGTTTGTATGGATGTCCAGTTCCCTAAAAATTATTTATAAAGGATATCATATAAAATTATTCAAATGCAATATGACTTACTCTATAATAATATAAGTTTTTTAAGATGCATGATATATTTGACTAATTAAATTGAAATAAAAATAAATTAAATTACTAAATGGAAGCTAAAATGGACACAACATGAGTTTTTAAAATGGAAGCAAAATGTGGCTCTAAAATGGAAGTAAAACTCGACATTAAATTTGAAGCCATACTTGGAGCTATTTTTGGATCTAAGTAGGAAGCTAAATTGGTTGCTTAACAAGAAGAAAAACTGGATTTTAATCAAGAAGCAAATCCCAACACTAAAAGGAATCAAACCCTCGACCTAAAAAAAAAGAAAAACTAGATGCTAAAAGCGAAGCAAACCCTAGAACTAAAAGGAAGAAAACAATGGAGCTAACAAAGAAGCAATTCTAGAAGAAGAAAAAAGATGCAATAATGGAAGCACACATTGGCATTAATTTGGAAGCCAAACTAGAAGCTATTTTTTATGATACACTAGAAGAAAAATAGGAAGCATGATTGGGAGAGAAACTAGGTGCCACACCTGGGGATAAAGTAGGCGCTAAACCATAAGATAAATTAGGCACCACACCTGGAGCTAAACTAGGTGCTAAACTAGGAGCTAAACCAAGAGCTAAACTAGGTGCTAAACCAGGAGCTAAACTAGGAGCTACACCTGGAGCTAAACTAGGAGCTAAACCAAGAGCTAAACTAGGTGCTAAACCAAGAGCTAAAGTAGGAGCTACACCTGGAGCTAAACTAGGCACTAAACCAAGAGCTAAATCAAAAGCTAAATTAGGCACCACACCTAGAGATAAACTACGTGCTAAACTAGGAGCTAAACCAAGAGCTAAACTAGGAGCCATTTTGGGAGTTATTTAGGAAGCTATATCTCAGGTTAGGCACTAATCTAGGTGCTAAATCAAGAGAAAAATTGGGCACTAAATAGGAGAAAAAATAGGCACTAAAGAGGGAGAAAAACTAGGCACTAAAGAGGGAGAAAAAGTGCTAAAGAGGGAGATAAATTGGGTGCTAAACTAGGCACTAAATCAAGAACCCAAGTGAACACGTCATTTAGCGATGGGTTTTGTGCCATCCCATGAGCCCAATTCATGCACTCAAATGCACTAAATTCATGCACTAAACTAGGCGCTAATGGCCTGTTTTGTTGTAGTGATGGCTAGCTCCATAATCAATTAAAATTGTTATAGGATGATTATTGATCTTACCTTCCACTTCAATAATGGGGGACTAATAGTCAACTTGCTTGTTGTCCAAGGATGCATAAATCATTGACATGATTCCTCCCATGTCTTCAATTGTTTCATCCTCCTAAATGTTATGTAGAGTCCTCATTATTTCTCCTTTGTGAGGGCAGTCCCTATACAAGTGATTCCCCTCACATCCCCAACATTGTACAGGTTGTTTCCTTGGCCTTTTCCCAAATGAAAATGTTGTCTTGTGTTCATTATAGGATGAATGTCCTTGTTGATTTGATTGGGATTTGTTCTTGAAAAAGGGTTTCTTAAAACCCTTCTACGTGTGATCCCTCTTCCTTGTCATCTTTTCACTCCAATTCTTTTTTAAGGCTGAACTCCCTTTGTTTATCTCATAGAGATGTTTTTTCTCTCCTTATGGTCTCCTCCAAAGTTTTGGGGTTATCATATTGTATCTTGTCACTGTATAAGGAGGGTAAACCACTAATGAACCTTTGGATTTTGAATTTTTCATCTTTTATGAAGTCCACATACTTCAATAACTCAAAGAATCTCTTCTCATACTCATCCATTGTCATGATTCCCAACTTGAGTTCAAATAAACCTTTCATATTTCTCTCATAATAATGCTCAAACAAATATTTATTTTGGAAATATCCCTTGAACCTCCTCCACGAGACTCTCTTCTCATCAAGATACATGGCTTGATTAAGTTCATCCCACCACATGGTTTCCTTTCCTTGCAAGTGGTAGGTTGAAATTCTAGTTTCTACCCTTGAGGGGTAATCATGTACTTGGAAATATTTATTCATTTCCAACAGTCTGGCCTCAGCCTCTTCTCCCTTCCTATGATCACCATTGAAAATTGGTGGCTTGATCTTCCTAAGTTCACCTTGCAAGATGTCTCCCTCGGTCCTTCTCCTCTATCTCCAAACATGAGACACACTTGGGCTACTCCCTGTACCTAGACTGGAATGAAATCTCCTAGTGGATTACTCTAAGGAATGATGGCTCTTGCTTGTACTCCTTGATTTCTTGGCATTCCCATGATCATCCCTTCTGCTATGGGATTTGGATGTTGTCGTTGGTTTAGCATTGACTTATTGCTTTGTGTCAGAATCTTTATTGGTGTTTTTCTGCAACCTATTCAAGGTCTAAAGTATCTCTTCCTAAACCTTCATAATATTTTCATTATCAGTTGTATAACTTTGCACTTCTCTCTGTAAGATCTTCATAGTTACGGGCTCATGCCTATCTCTTCTTCCGTTGAACTCGGTCTCAATATTCCCCATGTTGACATGCATACCTTTGAATTCCTCCTCATAACTGTAGGATCCTTGGGCATATCCCATTGTTGTGGTTCTCATATAGGAGCCAAACTACTTTTATGAACCTCTAATTGTGAATAAAATGTGCATGCAAATAAATTGTGTTAGAAAAAAATATATACACACACAATTTTGGAAAAGAATACATAAATTTTCTACCCTTTAATTCCACCAGTCATTTTCTTTTGAGTTGAATGAAAAATGTGTTGATCAATTTAATTTTTTGGGTTAATATATGGATTCTCCTCCTTCAAACATTTCCGTCGACTATTTATTTTCCCAATTCCAAGTTCTTAGTAGAAATTTATGTTCATCAGAAGTTTTGACCATTTTCCATTTTTCAAGCATGCATGCTACATGTGTCCGTTTTCTCTCCCAACACATTTTTAGATACCCATAATTCAAATTTGGCTCCATGGATGACTTCTACAGTCCATGAGCTTTCCATAAACTCCTCCTGATGCCCAAATTGACTCCTGAGAAATGATTTATTCCCTCTAAAAGAAGGTTGGTACTGAATTTTTACCCTTGACTGTTTAGGTTGTAACTTCTTCACACAAGCTCTGTTTGTGCTCAAAATAGCTCATTGGAAATCTCACCTCGAGGTCTTTCATTTTAGAAGAAAAAACTTGTGTACTGAAAGTACACACATTTTAATGAAATTTGATTTTTCTAAAAACATTGTTTAAGCCCTCAATAATTCCCTGCAAGATGAAGAACTTCAAAAACTGAAATTTTCATAGAAAATTCACTAATTTATGGTTGTAACATCGTGTTAATTCGAACCCACAACCTATCAAAATTATCTTATTTTTGGGTACTTCCCATCAGAATAGATAACTCTCCCCCTCTCGTAGATCCTTCCAAAATCTAGAATCCAAACCTTATCAGACTCTTCTCATTAGATAATTTCCATCGGAAACGAGGTTTTCCTTTCCTATTCACGTTTCTGAATCTGAACTTCGACATCCTATCAGGTTCACTCTGTTAGACTCACCCATCATAAACCTTCTCCCCAAATGAACCTTCCGACAACCTTGTTTCGAAGACTATTGGGAACCATCCCTTTCGAAGCCATCAGAAACACTTCTTTCTAAAACCATCAGAAACCATCCCTCGTAGGACCTGCACCTGATTTCTACGTGGCACTNTTCCACCCTCATCCCTTCGAAGACAACATGCTCATCCAATAAATTGGATGGTCATATATCGTACTGACCAACAACCAAGATCATCTCGGGTTCCCAAGTTGTGCACCTATTACCTCAGTCGGATTGACTTCAAAAAAAAGTGAAGTTACCCTTGATTTTCCTGAACATAAATTTTCAAAGCCACCTTTTTAAGAAATTAAACGACTGAAATTTCTTGTGTCTAACAGTCCAGATCTTCACGCACGATAAAAAATCCCAACCTTTAACTCGATCGAATGAACTTCTTCGGATGCCAAAAACATTCCCAACCTTTCAAATGAGTCTTTCCGAAACAAATTCTCCATTAGATATGACAAATGAGGAAACTATCGATCAAAGGCTCTTGATATTTCGGTTCATGCCATGAGACTCAACCTCATGCTTGTCTCCAATGCTTTTTTGAAACCTTGTTCTTGAAGGCCTATTGGGAATGCCCTATTTGGACCATCTATGATTGAATCTCAATTGTGGACCTTCATGGTCAAATATAATCTAGGTTTTCGATTTCTAAACTTCGCGATCGCCATGAAACACAAGGGATTTCAAACCTCCAAGCCAAAATTGACTCTGCAACCTGAAACTCGACACCATAAACTTTCTCCTTGCCTACTTTGAATCACTTAAACTCAAAATATGATCATACTTTGGGAATTTCACTTTGGTTCACCACTTTTCCCAAAATTCGTCACAAGACGAAATATACAACCATGAATATGTTCAAGTCACATTGAGCTCTAATATGAATTTGTAACATTCCCCAACTTAATTGAGGAACATTACTACACAGAAATAGACATAAAATAAAAAAATTGTTCTACTAATTAATTATTGTAGCTTACCATCTATAATTTACACACATATTTAACTAAATTTTGATACCCATAATGAAATGCATCTACATCATTTTAAATGAACAAGAATTTAGTTATTAAACTCATTTGCAACAACAAATAAACCATTCACATACATAGAGTTAAGCATGGAAATTAAAGTCATGGAATAACTCATAAAATAGATTTAAACACGTATCTTTTTAAAACGTTTGTGCAACTAGATGCTTGGGAAATACGTTCCACCCAACCAAAGACCTATTGTTCAAAATCTCAGCAACAGGTCACCCTCAAGTTGGGGCTAGGAATCCACAAGATAAAGGAGCCTCTAGCAATCCACTCACAACTCAATATCACACAACCCACTAGTTTCCTCCTACAACTATCCTGAATTTCCTCTAGCTCTCTTCCTCTTGACCTACCCAACCCAAGGAATGTAACCCTTCACTGCTCTCAATCCATTGGTTGTCCCATTCGTTTATCACGGTGTCTCTATCATAGGTAACCATGAATATCTCTGTTGGTAACTCAAGGGAACTCACTTCTAGGAAAACTACCAGTAAAAACAACAAAAATCACTTGTTGTTACAGTGCAACTCACCCATGAGTTCACTCTTCAATCCCGAGAACCTGGATCTTCAATCTTCAGCTCCAAAATGCTCCAAAAACGTTCTAGCGTGTTCCAGAATTCACCCATCTTTGTTGCTTCAGCTCCCAATCTCTCCTCCCCTATTCTTTGTTTGTTTTCATAAAAAACAAAATGTGTAAAACTGTTTGTTACTACCCATACGAATTTTCTCTCTTCTCCCAAGACAGTTGACTGCTCACTCTATCCAATGTTGATTGTACCTCATCCCCATGCTTCCAATAACTATGGGATGTGACTTCTACAACCACCATCTTACATGAGTTTAATGATTGGACTCTCATACAATCAAACAAAAAATAGAAAGTTGTCCCCAAATGATAATAAAATTTAGAAATATGGGTTTGAATTAAGACCCATAATTAATTTCCCCCCTTGGGCCCCTCTTAGACATTCTCTAAGAACTCCCCATTTCTTGTGGATTAATCATCCCCCCACCTCTATCCATATTCCCAACAATTGGTCTCACCTTATATTTATTAAAATTCATAAAATACATTTCGCATATTACATCGTTTGGCTATAGCCACATCCATATCTTCATTATGGATTAATTAAACTGGGGATTATAGTGGGGATGTTACAGTGGAACGAACCAATAAAATAAAGTAATCAGCTCACTAGAGGAATCTAGTAAGGAATAGCATCCCTTGTGGCGAGCAAGAAACAAACAAAGAGAGGGGAGGATTGACAAGGAATCCTCAAATTCATGCTATCGAGGATTGCCAAGGCCATAGGATGAGCAGCTCAAGCCATATAGTTGCTAGTTCTAACCATAGGAGACATCAATAAGTTTGGAATATAAAGGATATCGAGACAATGTGCAACAACACCCAATTTGAATAGGAATCAAACCAAGCCTAACTCCTTTCATCTCCCAAATATAAACAAAATAAAATGTGAAAGCTAAATTTAAGATAAATGTGAATTATCCAATGTCTACAAAACATCCTTTGCTTTTTGGATTTTTCCTATTTTGAAAAATACAAATAATCTACAATCTTTTTGAAAAAATATTAGGAGTGCAAATATTTTTGTATCTACTAACTATGCTGGATGTA
>JASDQU010505331.1:74442-94000 GCA_032191745.1 Picea mariana | reverse complement strand
CCAACTTTACTTATATTACAATGTGTACATTGATGATAATGTTTTCTTTGCTTTAGTTATGTGACAAATGCCAATCTAAAACGAAATTAGCATAAGCATTGGAAACATGATTATAACTCCTAGGTATGTGACGATAAGTAATAAAATCAAATTGTCGTTCTAAAAGGCGTACCCGTAAGAATTGTCGGAGTAACATAGGGTCACACACACAGTAATTGTTGTTCAACTGACATACTACTAACTGAGAATCCAAACAAACCTCCAAAGGGAGAATACCATGTAAAATAACATCTCGTAAAAGTTATATGACGACGCTATATTCAGCCACATTATTCGTGGATGGCTCTAGGAATACGCCACCTGAAGACACCAGTGGACTCTCGGGTAAGTAAACCACCCAAGTGGTAGAAGCCAAGTTCCGTGTATGAAGACTGCCTCAGTTTGCGAATCCTATGTAGACTAGAGACTACGTTGACATCTGCCAACCAACGGAAAAGTCGATAAGCAAGCTGAAAACAAAAATAAAAGGAAAATATATATACACTAAATTACAATAGTATACAAAGAGTTACACCCAAGCTTGGGGCTCAAGCGTAATATATTTTCAAGTAGAGCCCATTCCTGGGCTCGACCAACATGTTCCCTTCATAATCTTTTAATTCATAGGCTCCTTTTTCTAAGACACGTCACATGATATAGGGACTATGCCACATGAGTTTGAACTTGCTTGCCCCTAGTGGTTCTTTGTCTTGATCATATAAAAGGACGAAGTCACCCTCGACGTACAACTGAGGACAAACAGACTTATCGTATTGGACCTTGACATGTCTTTTATTCGCTTCGATAATTGTAGAGGCGTCTCGACGCTGCTCTTCAAGGCTCTCTAGGTGTACGAGGCCTTGCTCAAGATCGGAAGTGTGAGGGAGGAGCGTGACTGCCAATCTAAGAGAAGAGATTTCTCATTCAATAGGTAAGATTGAATCCACACTGTGTACTAACTGGAAAAGAGAAAATACGGTGGCGGTCTTGACCAAGGTTCGGTATGCCCAAAGTGAGGGAATAATATGCCAGTCAGATTTGTTCTGGCTGACAGTTTTCTGCAAAATGGTCTTAAGAGACTTGTTGACGGCTTTTACCTGTCCATTTTCCTGGGGGTAGTAAGGGAAAGAATGACCATGCTTAAACCCCATCTTGGATGCTAGTTCTTCCATCATTTTGTTCTGAAAGTGACTGCCATGATTAGTGACAATATCAGTCGGGATTCTGAACCTGGCGATAATTTGATTGAATACGAAGAATGCGACAGTCTTCCCATCGGATTTAGCTGTAGGCATGGCCTCAACCCACTTAGTAAAGTAAAATACGACCACGATAATGTGTTGATGCCCCCCAGCCGAAGTTGGGTTGAAATCCACAAAGTCCACCCCCCACTTGGTGAAGGGACCGACGATAATGACTAGATGGAGAGGGGCTGGGTGCGAACGCATTTTTCGAGTGAACACTTGGTAGGGGTTACACTTTTTAACCGCTTCAATGCAATCTTTAAAGATAGACGACCAGAAATAACCGGTTCACAATTTTTTTTGGGATGTTGCAAGCCTGGATAGATGACCACCACAAGCCCCACTATGGCAATCATTTATAACCGACTCGGCTTCTTCGTGAGTTAAACAATGACGCAGGATATTGTCTATTCCTCAACAATACAGAGTGTCATCGACGATAAGATAATTCTTAGCTTGGTATTGTACACATCGTCGGTCATCTCGTGAGAGATGATGAGGGAACTTCAAAGTTTGAAGATAGAGAACAATGTCTCTAGGGGTCAGACGACGAGACAAGAAAAATGTGTTCATCCACAAAAGAATCAACATGAATAAAATCCTTATCTAATCGTGGGAAGTCGGATATTAATTCTGCAGAGACTAGTGATTTCTTGGATTTCACAGAAGCGAAATCGAGATCGAATTCTTGTAAAATGACAATCCATTTATTGTATTTTCCCCCTATGATACGCCTGGTAAGGATGTATTCAAATGGATTGATATCGACAACCACAATAGTTTTGCAAAGCAATATATAATGGTGTAATCATTGGACTGCATGTACGACAACCAAAGCTAGCTTTTCAATGTGAGAATATTTGAGCTCAAGACCGATTAAGTTTCGACTAAGATAGTAGATGACGTGCTCGCGGAGCTCACGACCTCCTGAACCAAACCATACCAATCGTTTCTTCGGACGCGTCAACATAAATCAAATAATATCTATTGCAGTTTGGAGACTTCAGTAGAGATGTCGATACTAAGGCTTTCTTCAAAGCATCGAAGGATTCCTGGGCTCGCTCATCCCAGATAAAATGGGTGTCCTTCTTCAAAAGACACATGAAACCCTTAGTAATATTGACATAGTTTACTATAAACCGACATAAAAAGTTAGTTTTCCCTTGTAAACCTTGAGTTTGTCGAATAGTGCGCGGGGGAGGCAATCAAAGTATTGCCTCAACCTTTAACGAATCTACCATGATCCCGGTCTCAGAGACTAAAAATCCTAGAAGACGTCCAGACCTAACGCAAAATATGCATTTATGAGGGTTCAACCGGATTCTATAATGACGACATCTTTCAAAAACTAGCCAAAGGTGCTTAGGGTGGTCCACTCTCTTACAAGAGTGAGCAGCAACATCGTCAAGATAAGCTTCGATTATATGATTAAGATCGTGGAATGCGAAGCTCATAACATGTTGGAAGGTTGCTCCGACGTTTTTAAGACCAAAAGACATATTCCGGTATGCGAAAGTACCCTGAGGACAAATAAATGTTGTCTTATGTTGATCCTAGGGTTTAATTTGAATTTGGTTATACCTTGAAAATTCGTCCATGAAAGAAAAAACTTTGCTTCTCGCACACTCGTCGAGAATCTGATTGATGAAAGGTGTCGGGAAGTTGCCTTTAGGACAGGCTTTGTTCAGGTCATGAAAGTCCATGCATACACAGATGGTTCTTTGCTTCTTATTCACATGAATGGTATTGGAAACCCATTCAGTCAAGGGAACCGGTTAGATAAATCCAACATTAAGCAATTTCTCTACCTCTGCCTTAATAGCAGGGGTCTTCCGTGGATTGACAGCTCTAAGACATTGTCGAATAGGCTTAGCATCCAGGTAAGTTTTAATCTCATGCTCAACAATTCGAGGGTCAATTCCTAGAATCTCTTCATATGACCAAGAAAATATATCTCAAAATTCCTTGAAGAGCTCGATGTAGATCAGGATTTCTTCTGGTGAACAATCTGCACCAATGTGTACATTTTCAATCTTGCCAGGGGTACGAGAGATATTGATCCTGATGGTAGGAGAGATACTCGCCATATTTCCTTTGGCATAAATGTTGTGTGTATCAAGTGGAACTACGACATGACCGACTATCTCGCTCAAAGTAGATCGAAAGTCATCTTGTTCGATTCTAGCAAGCTCTGGGAGAAAATAAGAGCGATGATGCATATAAGCCAAAGGTTTGTCAGAACCATTCATGGCGTTGATGATAGCTTTATCCGAGGGAAAAGTCTCATCGAGGCAGTCATGTGAACAAGATGATGAAGTGGCCCACACAGGCTTAAGAAAAAGATCCTCCTCGTCCGTTTGCGAGGTAGTAGGATCAGGATCGACATAAGAGTCAAGAACAACTTGATAGACTATCTCTGCTACCAATAGCGGCATGGCCATTCCAGCATGAAACTGACCTTCACAAGATACATTTGAGGAAGGTAGGGTCCAAGGATTGTTAAAATATGAAGTGCAGAAAGGAACGGACCTCTCTGAAGAAATGGGCCTACTGGACATGGCGTAAACATGGTGAATCGGTGCCATGAAGTCGAAGGTACCCATAAGGGATGAATACATTCTGACGTCGATATTCTCAGTTGTCGGCTGAGAATTGTTGACCACGGGGATCGACGGTCCAACAGATGCACTGGGGATAGCATACGCAAAGGATAGTTGGTCGACTGCCTCGATCTTCCCATCATGAGGGAAACAAAGAGTGAAAAAGACAAACGATACGACGATAGTCATAGAATAAATCCAATTGCATCCTAGTAACAAGTTATAATCAAGGGACACATCAACCACCTCGACATCCACCTCTACCATCTTCCCACCCAACTGGACCGAAAAGGTTGGAAGAATACCGTGAGGGCGGAATGAATGAGCGTCAAAAGCAGTCAACATGGTCGGAGACTGAGAGAGATTCGGAGAGCCAAGAGCTTTTCAACAAATCAAGGACATCACACATGTTGCAGCGCCTTCATCAAAAACCGCACCCTTGATGGTATACTTCGAGTAACCCACATGGATTTGGAATGCCACATGGTAAGGCAAGCAAGGCTTCACATCTGTGATGTCAAACTTGATAAATTTTGAGCCATTGGGGTCTAGAGCTCCTAACGGATATATCAAGGCATTCCTTTGTGAAGGACACGTCTGGAGTACCTCCAGGGCCAACATCGCACAAGGGGTTTGACCCAGGTCCTCAACAATAGAGTAATTCTGGGCGGCTCTAGCATTTGGATTGTGGGTAGAGAAATTGAGTACTCCTTTCAGAAATTGAGTACTCCTTTCAGAATGCAAGGGCATCTCCAGAGGAGGAGGAGATTCTAGACTAGGTACAGTTTGTGGAGAACTGTAATCGCGAGACCGGGTGGCTACACTAACCTAATAATTGACCATATTGATGCACAAACGGTCACCATCTTGTGCCGGTGGGTTTTGACTCCTGTCGGCCACATTTTCGACATTTGAGGAGCTCGAGGCCATGTGTTGGTTATGTGGGAAAGGATTCGTCAGCGCGACAGGCGATAGAGATAAGAGCCTCACAGCTTCCACAAGTTTGGGGCATAAATGAGTGAGGTGATCGTCTGTATAAAACTTACAGGGAAATTTCATGTTACGCCTTTCTTTCTTTCCCTCACCAACATTATTATTCGTCCTCTCATTATTACCATTGTCCTTGGGTTTATTATTATTCTTCCCACCCTTACGATTATTATTACATCCTTTCTTCTTATTCCTGCCTGGTTGCTGGTTACCATTTGGGTTGGTCGACAATTGCATGGAATGTGCATCCGTCGACTGAGTAGGATTGGAAAACACAAACGAAGTTGGCCCTTCTGTAGATTGGTTTAGAGACAAATATTTCAAATGGCTTGTCATCGAGTTTGCGGATTTCACATTGGAGGATCCTACAATGCCATCGACATGAGGTTCGGGCTTTTGTCTAGGGTCATAGTTTGACCTCGGTGCCTCTAGAAGAATCTCTAATATCTAACTGAGCGTATATAATATCTAACTGCTGGGATTTGAAGATTGCTTCTTCCTTGGATGTAACCCTAGATGTAGCAACATCCTTCGAAATAGGAGGCTGTAAAAACTTAAGAAACCATTCTAATAGGAATTTCGAGGGTATGCAGGTGTTGATTAACCTCTTCCATCTATGCCACTCTTGGATGTGATCTGAGATATGAGTGGCTTTGTCCTGGTGTAAATTCGACGAAAGTTCTAGGCTAGCATTGTAACGAATTGAAAATTGGAAGTGGTTAAGGAATACTAAAACCATCTGACTAAAGGTTCTGTATGCCCCCCTAGGTAGCTCGATATACAATTTCACGGCAACCCCAATAAGGGTGCATTGAAATAATCTTAACTGAATGGAATCGTCATTAAGCGAGTTCGAAGAGAACCATAAGTGAAAGGTGGTAACGTGATCACCAAGATCCTCGCTATTCTTTCCTTCGAATTTTGGAATATCCGAAGGAAGCTTGGTGGGAACGGGGGGCCATGTAGGATCATGACACACAAGGTCATTTATCAACTTAGAAAAGTATGAAAGATTGAACATGGACAGAAAAGGGAGACAAGGTTGTGACATATGGCCCGAATCTCCCTGGAAAGATTGTGTTTGGGGAATTGCAGCCCATCCAAGGTTCTCGTAAACACCATGGCCCTATCCAGGATTGTAAGACCCTCCTCCAGTATGATTCATAAGGGGTTGGTTGGGCATCATTCTAGTAGGAATGTTCTGATGAGGGTTATAAAAACTGCCCCCAGCCAAAGTGGCTCTGGGTTGAGGGTTTCCCAAGGTGGGAAACTGACCTCCTCCGTGTGTGAATCTGGAGGATAAAGGTGGATTCATCATGCCAAACGTGTTGGTCGGAATCAACACATAGGAGGTGGGTGTAAAGGATGGACCATAAGCTATAATTTGTCCTCTAGGTTGGTTACTCCACCCAAAAGTAACTGGATTAGACCCAGGGTTAAAGAAGGAATGCCTCCCACAATAAGAGTCGTTTGTGGGATCTTAGAGCCACCAAACGAGAACAGAGTATAAGGAGGAGTTGTGCCCCCAAGTCCAATGCTAGCATTAGGGCCAGCAGCTAGGATGGAGTTTGAAAACTGCAATGTAAAATTTGACATACCATAGGAAAAATGACTAGAGGCCATCGAGATGGACTGAACATTATAGCTCATTGAGTGACCAAGAGACCCAAATGGGTTCATGGAAATAGGTTGAGTGTTCACTATAGGATGGACATAGGTGATGATAGGTTCCCTCGATACTACAACCATTGTGGTTGAAGGAGTTGAAGGGGTACCATTGACTATAGTAGGTGTGGGAGTCGAAGGGATCCCAATATCTTGATTACTCGATTCAATACTCATCCTTGTAGAATCACAAGTCTGATAATTGAAGGTGTCTATACCACGTTTAATAACTCTACGCCTTTTAGAAAGAAAATACTCGAAATGTGGTGGTAACTGTAATAAGCGGCGAGACCTGTGGGGACGCTGGTCTGGATCCACGATGACATAAGACTCAAGATATAAAAAACAAATCCTAAGGCCAACTAGTAATCAAAGAGCACACCAAAAATAATCAAACGACTAATATGCACACAAACAGGATAAAGTGGCTGAAAGGGGCCTCCCTCCCTAAAGCAGGTATGCCTTTCCCAAGAGGGGCTTGAGAATCCCTACTAAAGATTGGAGGTATCAAAATCAATTATAAGGGCCCTCATGGGCTTAACAACCAATCAGTCAGATTTGTCCGGAGGGGTAATCCTCCATAAATGTTGTATGTTGTCCGAACCTTATCTGACCCAGGGTACTTGTAGAATAACCCCTGCAAGTAACCTATGTAGTACCTAAGTCAAGAAACTAATCAACCACGGTATAACCGATGCACAGACAAACAATCATAATTTAGGTCCACCATATGGGTAGGGTAGCAAAGCCAAAAAACTTGAAAGCACTGTCTCTCACGGAGGTAAGGGCACTAGCAAGATCCCCATATACGAATATATCCCCAGAAATATATCTAACACTAAGAAGGTATCAGGGGGGATATCCCTTCAACTGACCTCATGCGACCTCGTGTTTAACTCTGGTGTAAGCGGAGCCTCCTGATATTACTGATTATACAATGGATTTCTCCACTCCCTTAGTCAGACATATATGTTGATTTAATAGCCTTGGAGAAATTTACTCACAAAATCCTATTCCAAGGCACTAAATCCTAATCTAGTTTGTGCACCCTAGAAAATAAAACCGTTACTAATCAATTTTAAATTATAGCGTTAATTTTAATGGTCTTTCTTACTCAAAAGGTGTGGCTGTGAAACTAGTGATGTTATGACTCAACAAGTAAAATAAATGAATATGAATACAATGCAAAGTCCTAATTGCAATTTGCAATAAATAATATGCTTCCTAAAAATGCAATTTTCAATTCAATTATGCAATTCTAAATAAAAATGCAATCTTTCTTTACATGCACTAAGATAAATGACAAAGACTCAAGCGATCAAAATGTCAATCAATGTAAAATGCCTAATATTTTTGTATTTTCAATATAAGAAAAATGAAAATGCAAGGACTGAACAACAACTTGATATAAAGACTCTAATGTGTATAGATAGAGACAACCCAAGTAGGATATCAAGGAGCAAAACACCCAGTCCAAGGTGCAAGGACAATCAAAATGAAAAGATGATGAGGAAGGAACTGCCCAAAAATTCAACTAAAGACAGGTTTCCTGTCATTCCGCAAACACTTAAGAGTCACTACAGAGACCCAAGAAGACTCAAAAATCAACAAAACCTACCCAACAACCACCAAACCCAACAAACAAGAAACAAAGGTTGATGTACACAACTATTCAAGGGAAAAACACATATGTATGCAGCTTGCAGAAGGACAACACATGTATGTACGCGAATGTCAAGTAAAAACTCGCGTATATGTTTCAAAACACAGCTAGGCTAAGGAGAAGGCCGAAAGACTCAGACCCAGAGTGAACAAAGGCTGTCAAGTAATCATATGAAAAGAAACTCAATATGAACGAGAACAATCTAAGGAGAAAAACACTCCAAACCCCGAAAAAGAAGATTCAATCCTCAATATGGTTGCCAATTCTGTTACGAGGAAAATATTTCTATGGCTAGGGGAAAACCACAATAGACGGAAATGACTGCAAAAATCAACTCTAATCTCAAGTATGCTATATAAAAAAATATGCTAACCAGACAAGATAAGAGGCCTTCCTCGTCCATACGTTCGATGAAGTCCACTGTTGAGCACTTGACTGAAAGAAATATACCTGCAAATAGTCCTCAAAAACCAAGTAACAAAAGCATATGGAAATAATATATGATGTTAGAACATTCAATAGAAAAATCCATCAACATTCATAACAAATAGGTCCATGGAATAATAATTCAAATATTTGTAAGATATTAATTGGACAAAAAAATAGTATTTCTATTAATATATAATCAATAGAAGTGAATAAGTTACAGACTTCTGTGTCGCCACGGTTCGGAACTGAGAAACTAAGTTCCTTCCAGATGGGCCTCCACCTCTTCAATCTTCCACCATAGGAAAGCTCATATAAGATAAACAATGAAGTTCTCAATCAGTAAGGGAAGAGTTTGGGGGCTAAAAAATGTGTTCAGACTTAAAGGACAAAGAGATGCAGATTCAATGTGAAGTGAATAATTTCTCCAGAGCAACTTTGCTCTCAAAGTGGAATTCTTTCTCCTCTTTTCTATAGCTCGGATTTGACTCATTTATAGCCTTCAAATGGAACTGAAGGGTCGAGTCAGAATGTTTCCAGTATATGGAAGGCCAAGGATCATTGATCTCATGACATGACATGGAAACCCGCCACCATTTTTCAATTTTGGGTCGATGTACGTAGGTTGTAGTGGTGCAACCTGCGTATATGCATGTTGTATAGTAGGCAAGGTGCGTATATGTGGAAAAATTATATTTTTAGCTCTGGGATTTGTAAAAAAGGGACTTCAATTCTGCATAGGGAAATGGAAAAAGGTCTTTTGTGCAAGACTACATGGGGTGAGACAAATCTTTCTATAACAAATCATTGGCATATGTTGACCTTGTGTGAGGTCATGCTGATTGGTGCCACAGTTAGTAACGTGCCTGTGAATGACTACCTATTTCCACTGCCACATGTTTATGTTGTTTCCCTGGAATCACATCTGTAACTCATCACTCCCTCTTAGTAGGGGCATCCTTTTGGACCACACCAAGTTTGTCTCTGAAGTGTTCAAACTTCACTCTCGATAGAGGCTTGGTCAACACGTCTACTGTCTAATCATCTGTAGTGACATACTGGAGCTTCACTGCTCCCCTTTGTACCGTATCTTTGATATAATGGTACCTGATATTGATATTCTTGGAATTGTCATGGAACACTGGGTTCTCTTTAAATTTCACACAATTCTGGTTTTCACACCGGATACAAGTTGTCTCTAACTCGAGATCAAACAATCTTACAAGCAACTTCTGAATCCACACTGCTTCGCTGCTAGCATAACAAGATGTTATATACTCTGCTTCAGTCGTACTGAGTGGCACACTAGTCTGTTTCCTGCTGAACCATGCGATCATAGCTAATCCCATAAAGAAGAAACATCTAGATGTACTATTCCGGTCTGCAACACTATCAACCCAACCCGAATCAGTAAAATCTTGCATACTTATCTCATGATCTAAAGCATATATGAGTCCATAATCAATTGTACCCTTCAGGTACCTCATCACATGTTTTGATGCAATCAAGTGATCACCTCTCGACTCAAATATATATTGACTCAATGTGTTCACAACAAAATATATATTTGGCCTCGTGTTCGTTAAGTACATCAACGAACCAATAATTTGTTTATACATGGTGGCATCCACTGTCTCTGAAGATGTATCACTCAATAACTTCAGATTTGTCACCATTGGTGTAGGCATGTCCTTACAATCCAACATTTTGAATCTCTTCTGAATCTCTACATCATATTTTCCCTGGTTAAGGAAAATCTCACTCGGTCTCTGCCATATCTCCAGACCTAAGAATTAATGCATCATACCCAGGTATTTCATCTCGAATTCTGTAGCAAGCTTCCTCTTACTTTCAATGATGAGTTTCTCATCCCCTATTAGGAACATGTCATCCACATACAAAAGTAATATCACTGCGGCACCATCCACAACTTTGAAGTACAGGTTGGAATCTACTTTACTCTTGGTAAATACCAAGCTCATCAGGAAGTTTTCAATTCTACCATACCATGCTCTCGGTGCTTGTTTCTATCTGTACAAGTCTTTCTTCAATCTGCACATGTGTGTGACTGTCATGTGTCTTGAAACCTTATGGTTTCTCCACATACACTTCCTGTTCTATTACACCATTTAGAAAGGTTGCCTTTGTTGATTTTTCATAGCATCAGGTTAAGCATGAAGTTCATTCCATTTTAACAATTAATCATAAACATAAATGCTACATCAACCAAGATCACATGAAGAAGCACCATGCACAAGAACACAACATGTATCATGGGAAACCCTTCTCAATGAGGTTGAAAAACCCAGCCAAATCCTTTTCTACACTCTTCAAGAGAAAGACCTTTCACCACCAAGAATATCCAGCACACAAGAGGGTGCACAAAACCTTAGAACTCTAGCGCCCAAGAGAGGTGCACAACTTTGACCAAGAAGTGTACTTGCTGAAATTTCCAAAACTTGCAAGTGTGTGTGTGTGTGTGTCTACAATGAAACATTTCCTTTTACTTATATTAGATTTGTCCTATCAATTGAAGTGTATATTGGAACAATAGGGCCGACCTCACTTAGATATATTATTTATTCATTATTATAATAATTAATATTAATATTATTTATCTTTTACATTTTATCTTTAAACACAATAAGGTAGGGCCGATCTGTACCCTTTACATAATAACTAGGGTTACAGGTAGGTTTGACTCGTGAACAATATATAGCAAAGGATATGATACACCCACTAGTGCTCATCCACTAGGGGCACATCCATAGGGATGTCATGGACTTGATTCACTGCATTACACAGATGAACCAGGTCTTCACAAGTTCACTTGTGCTCGTCCACATGCACATCTGCTCTACAGATCTACTTTCCCACTTCCACCAACATGAGGATCATCTGGAGTCTTCTCGTCAACTTTGCTAATCAGATGAGGCCATCACATCATCTTCATTTCTTGTTCACATGATGATGTGCCCAGTACTTTTGGGATTTCCCATGTTCACCTTGTGCTCAACCACATGGATGTCATAAATAATCAAATCACTTTTACATCGGATAATCATTTGGATTTTTTCTCACTCACATCATGGAGGAGGCCATTTCTACGTTCCTAAAGCTGTCCCAGACATGAACCACGAACCCTTCATAGGGGCTTTCTCTCAGGTTTGTAAGATGAGAGAAAGACTTCACATAGTTGCTATGTTCCACATCTCACAGGTTTGTAAGTTGGAGGATGTCTCCCATATCTGCATTCATCAACACTCCCTCTCAGCTAGGGATGCATTCTTCATTAATCCAAGTCTCATACCGATGTACTCTGAATTTTTTTTTTGGCTAAGGTTATCCATACTCCCTCTTAACTCGGAAGGAGTTCTTCACCAAGTAAATGTTTGGTGTAAATGTTTGCAGTCTGCTCAGGTGTAGAAAGGTACTGCAAGTATACAATTTTCTTCTGCATCATGTCTCTGACATAAGAATATTTTATCTCGTCGTGTGTCAATCCATTAGGAAGCATTGGATTCTTTAAGGAGATTTATATATGGCTCTCTGTCATCAACATAGGATCCATCTTATGGTCAAGTAAATATGTCGGAAGTATGTGAAGCCACATTGCTTCACACACTTACTGCTATTATACTCTGTCTCTGGTGCACTTAAGGCTACAGAGTTATATTTCCTGCTACAATAGGAAACCATGGAAGACTTCAAGGTAGAACATCATCTGGATGTGCTTTTCCGGTTCACTGAAGATTTTATAGGTCATTTGTTATACTTCTTGTCCCAATAAGTAGTGTATCATACTCAAATTCTTCACCTAGAATTCAGAAATCAAGGATTACTTGTAACAACACTTTCTGAATAAGTCATCAGGATCAGGCTTTTGTCACCAACACTGTAATGATATAGTTTTGGATCATCAACACTCTTGCTTGAAATCCAGACTTATCAAGAATCCAATTATTTGATGTAGATTCCAACTCATGGATTGAAGTGTATATGGTTCACTGGATCAAGTGTTTCATCATAGATAACTCCCTCTGTTTGTGAGAAACCTCTGGCTATAGATCTTGTTTTGTATTTCTTTGACATTGCATGCCTTACCATAGATTTCTATTTCTGGACCCTGAATAATATCTTATGCACCATCCTATTAAGATATACTGGTATTCTTCTGTTATGTCATTTTTCCATACTGGTTCTCTTGTTGCTTCTCTAATACAAGGAGTCTTATCATCAATGAAGTGTCTCATGTCTGAAGGATAGCTTTGAATATTCCTCCTTTCCTAGTATGGAGTGCAAGAGCATGATTTTCTTCTGAGTAATCTTCCACTCTATTTCTGAGTCTTAGTTATTCTTGAGTACAATCTATCCATAGTTTCTCAAAGGTAGGTAGGGTTTCTCTTCCAATGATACTCTGAAGGAAGGGCTCCCATGATTTTGGAAGATTCTGGAGAGTGGTTAAGACAAGTTCTCTATCAAACATGATTTCTCCAATTGTCTCTAGTTGTTCTTTAACCTCTGATAATTTCATGAAGAAAAGTGAAACTGTGTCATTTTTTGTCATCTTAGTACTTCAGAGTTGACTTCTTAAGGAAAGATCTCTGAGAGTGTTGTCACTTTCAAACATTTCTTTCAATGTTTTATACATATCATAGGCAGTCTTTAGATTTGCAATCCAGGGCAAGAGATGGTATCTTACTAAGTAGATGATTATTTTCCTTGGTTTGACGTCATCTTCTTTTCTTACTTTCTTCTCTAATTCAGTCGTTGTTTCTGGTAGAGTTTTAGTGGTTGCATTCAAGATATCTTCTTATTCAAGAGTTACTAGAAGCTTTGATTTCCAAGGGCTGAAGTTGCTTGCTCCATCAAGCCTATCTTCCATTGGAGTTCTGTTCTTCATCTTTTCTTGAATCCTTGTAGACTGGATTATGTTTGGACTTATGGCTGCGAATAATCAATTTGATAGTATTACAAGGATGCTTGCTGATTCAGAACAATGTTTCTTCAAAAAACCAAAAATATTCTGCAAAAATTTTTGGCACCCTAGAAACCCTAGGGCCAAATATCAAAATTTCTCRGAATTTAGTTTTGAGACCTTCTGTAGATGCATTGGAAAATGTCGTACTATTTTGTGCTGAAATTATCCTTAGTGTCCAAGTTTTTAKGGGCTTAACCACTCAAAAGAGAGGGTCATACGGATTTTTCTGGAACCCTAGGAGAGCCGTACGGTTCTGCAAAAGTGGAGGGATTGCTGGTAAGGGATGAGACTTGGTGGATTCTTKTGCAATGGGTTATTTCAAGACCTATGCTCTGATACCATGTTTATTTTTCATAGCATTAGGTTAAGAATGAAGTTCATTCCATTTTAACAATTAATCATAACCATAAATGCTACAACAACCAAGATCACATGAAGAAGCACCATGCACAAGAACACAAAATGTATCCTGGGAAACCCTTCTCAATAAGGGAGAAAAACCCAACCAAATCCTTTGCTATACTCTTCAAGAGAAAGATATTTCACCACCAAGAATATCCAACACACAAGAGGGTGCACAAAACCCTAGAAATCTAGCACCCAAGAGAGGTGCACGATTTTGACCAAGAAGTGTACTTGCTGAAATTTCCAAAAATTACAAGTGTGTGTGTGTGTCTAAAATGAAAAATTTCCTTTCACTTATATTAGACTTGTCCTATCAACTGAAGTGTCTATTGGCACAATAGGGCCGACCTCACTTAGATATATTATTTGTTCATTATTATAATAATTAATATTAATATTAATATAACTATTACTATTAATGTTACTATTAATATTAATATTAATTATCGTTTACATTTTATCTTTAGACACAATAAGGTAGGGACGACCTACATCCTTTACATAATAACTAGGGTTATAGGTAGGTCTGACTCTTGAACAATATATAGCAAAGGATCTGATACACCCACTAGTGCTCATCCCCTAGGGACACATCCATAGGGATGTCATGGACCTGATTCACTGCATTGCATAGATGAACAAGGTCTTCACACGTTCACCTGTGCTCATCCATAGGCACATCTGCTCTACAGATCTGCTTTCCCAATGCCACCAATAGGAGGATCATATGGATTCTTCTCATCAACTCTGCTGCTCAGAGGAGGCCATCACATCATCTTCATTTCTTGTTCACATGATGATGTGCCCAACACTTTTTGGATTTACCACGTTCACCTTGTGCTCATCCACAGGCACGTCCTAAATCAACAGATCACTTTTACATCGGCTAATCATCTGGAGTTATTCTCACTCACATCATGGAGGAGGCCATTTCTACGTTCGTAACTCTGTCCCAGGAAAGAACCACGAACCCTTCATAGGGGCTTTCTCTCAGGTTTGTAAGCTGAGAGAAAGACTTCACATAGCTGCTATGTTCCACATCTCACAGGTTTGTAAGCTGGAGGATGTCTCCCATAACTGCATTCATCAACAAACTTTATGTCCATATGGTCTACCTTCCACTTCATCATTGCAGCTATCGCAAGTATAGCTCTAATCGAAGTGTATCTCGCCACATGAGCAAAATTCTCCTCATAATATATTCTTTCTTTCTGGGAGAAACCATGTGCCACAAACCTTGCCTTGTACTTCTCGATACTTCCATCTGCTGGATGTTTCGTCTTGTAAATCCACTTGGAACTTACCATTGTCTTCTCTTTCGGTCTCGGAAGCACATCCCAAACATTATTCTTTCCAATGGAATGGTAGTCTTCAACCATGGCATCCTTCCATTCTTTCTTATCTGCAACGTTTTCATAACTAGGAGGCTCAACATCAATAATGTCACTTAACAATGCCACATAACTAGAGTATGGTCGGGGTCTCTTTCTTTCTTTGAAGGACCCATTTGGAGCACCATACTTCTCTGCATCTTGAATAATTTCTCGAGCCCAAGATGGTAGTCTCTTCTTAGTATTCATCTATCGAGATGGATTTGTAGGTCTCTGTGGTTCTTCCATATCATGATCTTCTAATACAACATCATCGCTTGCATCTGTTTCTATAACTCTGGGAGCTTCATGTTCCTCATCATGAATCTCATGTGAATGATTCTTCCTTGATGCACTGAATGATGCATCCTCATCGAAGGTGACATCTCTGCTAGTCTCAATCTGTCGGTGACCAGGGATTTTAACTCCGTATGCCTTTGATTTCTCACTGTATCCAACAAATATACCCTTCTTGCCCAAAAGGTTCCAACTTCGATCTCTTATCCTTGGGAACATGCACATATACTAGAAATCCAAATATCCTCAGGTGGTTGACCTGTGGTTTTTCTCCTATAAACATCTCTTCTGGTGTCTTGTGACCAAGTACATGGTGGGGACTTATGTTCTGCACATATACTACGGTCCTGGCTGCTTCTGCCCACATGTGCATCGATAAGTCTTGATCATGAATCATGGCCTTCACTGCTTCTATGATTGTATGGTTCTTTTTTTCTGCCACACCATTCTGTTGAGGATTGTAGGGAGTAGAGAACTCTCTCTTAATCCCATATTCCTTGCATAATGTCTTGAATTCATCCGATGTGAATTCTCCACCATTATCTGATCTCAAAATTTTTATCTTCTTTTCCGAAAGGTATTCAACGTTGAATATTTGAGTTTTAGCTTTCAAAAAGTAAATCCATGTTTTATGTGAGAAATCATCAATAAATGAAACATAGTATACATACCTACTAAATGAAGTGGTTGACATCGGTCCACACATGTCTAAATGTATAATGTCCAAGGCTCCTTTGGATTTTGCTATCACTGATCGGAAATGGTTTCTTCATGTTTTTTCCTTGTGCACATCCCTTGCATATTCCTTCACGATTCACTTGGAGTTTTGACAAACCTGTTACCATCTTGCTCACGATCGATAGTGCTTTGTAATGTATGTGAGAAATCATTCTATGCCATAGTTCACTTGGAGTGACTGTAGTGTGTACTAATGATGAAATTGAATGTCCCTTTAGCTTGTATAGACCTCTTTCTTGAACACCAATCACTACAACATCATCAATAGATTTTCCTTTTGGCCACATGAAAACTTCACCATCAATGAAAGCAACTATGAATCCTTTCTCATAAGGCTGAGATAGAAAGGGGATTCCTCTTCAAACCAGGTACATATAAAACATCTTTTAGCTTCATAGGTTTTTCAGAATCTGATTTGTAGGATGCTTCTTCTACTCCTTTAATGGGATACTGATAGTCATCATTGAGCTTCACCTTGTGAAGTGAATCTTTCTGAACTAATTTTGAGAAAGAATCCTCGTAACCTGTCATGTGCTTATAAGCACCACTATCACTAAGCCATGTGTCACTTCCATGAGTGACTATACTTGTAAGAGATGATATCAATACATATTCTTCGCTTGAGTCTTCTTTGTTGGTTCTCTTTTGATTAGGTTCATCATCTTCTACGACATGAGGATGATGTTTTTTATACTTTCATTTTATGATATTACCTTTAGATTTGGGACAGTTTATTGCAATGTGTCCCATCTTCTGATAGATGTAACATCTGTAATTTGAGAAATCCTTTTTAAAATTTTGTGTCTTTTGTAATCCATGAGGCTTCTTATGTGAATGAGCTTTCTTCTTGCTCTTTGTTTTTCTAGCATGAGCTGCCAGAGATTGATTTTCTTCATCACCTAGTTTCTCTTCTCTTGTTGCTAATCTAGCTTCTTCTTGACTGCAATCCTCGCATAGTCTGTTAAACCTTGTTAGCCTTCTTCTTGAACATATTCCTTGAATGAATGATTCCCAAGATCTGGGGAGACCATTCAAGGTAGTCATTACTAATTTTTCTTCTTCGATTGTGTCTCCAATGGCTTCAAACTGTTCTTTAATTTGAGACACCTTTGTGAAATATGATTGGATAGTTTATGAAATCTGTATCTTCACATTCTTGAGTTCCGTCCTCAAGGTCATCTTTCGGTTGATATTCTTTTCTTCATACAATCGGGATAAGGCATCAAACATTTGTTTTGGAGTTTTCAATGATGAGACACGAGGGATCAAATGGTCCTTGATAGAATCAACAATGATTCTATTTTCCTTAACTAGGTTCTTTTTGTGTATTACCTTGGCCTCATCTTTGTTTGGTTCTAGAACTTCGTCGGGAAGTTGCAACAGTTGCAACACTATTTGTAGATTTCAAAACTTTGTCAAACTGAGAATCTAAACCCAAGGAAATATGCGCTACGGTTAGGAGAGTCTTCCTATGGTCTCATTTTTCCCAGTGAGTTCTTCTACACTGTGCAAATGGCTTCTTTCAGGCCCGCTCTGATACCATGTTAAAATTTCTCTTAAGAAGTTAAGTGTATTCATTATTATTTAACTTTAGACTATTAAAACAATAACTGCAAGCATAAGGATCACTAAAAGAAAGACATCCATAGTATACACAAGATTTATCTTGGGAAACCCTCTTGGGGGAGAAAACCTAGCAAAACTTCTTCAATATAGATTCTTCAACAAGTACAATGTCTCTCCTAAGAGAGGTTTCACCAAACAAAAGATAAACCATAAACCCCAACCAGAATAGGGTAGCACACCACTAGACCAAGATAGTCCTCCAATAGATAACCAAAAGCCTTCACTAGAACACCCTTCCTTTGTAGCTGCGTCTCCTCCTTAGACTTGCACACTTCTTACTTGTGTGAGAGAGCTTGTGTTGTGTGTTATCCAAGTGAGGCATCTAGCCTCTTATAAATACAAGTTGAACCACCCAGAAATAGGTTAGGTTTGACTTGCACACTTTACCCTTCTAATTTACAATTGACTTTTTCCAAGGCATAATAGGGTATTCTTTTACAAAGGTAGAATAGGGTCGACTTTACAAATACAACATAATATTATTCTTTAGGGTTTTGTCTTAGTCTAATACAATATTGAAACAATAAGAATATATTCCGAAGCTACTCAAACTTCAACAATTATGGGTCACTTGACTTAAGTGGCCTCAACGAATGATTAAGTCATGACCATTGATCTCATGAGGGAAAGATCTAATATTGACCGTTAATCTCATTGGAAGACAAAGGGTTAAGGAAATTACATTTCGAAAATGCTTAAAGACAACTTTTGAGAGAGAGAGGGGGCACACTTTTGAGGAGACTTAGAGGGGAGGTGAAGAGGCACGATTCCCAAGAGAGTGCTTGCTTGGAGGAAGAGCTACAACAAAGGGGGTTTGGCATGCAACCCAAGAGAATTTGCAACATTTATTGCAGTTCGTACAATATCAATAGAAGAGGTCGTACAACTGTGTAGGATGGCTGCACAAGAAAGAAGGGGCATTGAAATCAAGGCTATGAGTTTACAATAGGTTGGCACGATTTCCTATGCAGATTTGTTGAGTTTTTTTGTTTTGTACCGTACTGTTTCTTTTGGCATGAATTTCTATGCAGATTGGTGACTGTTTGTGGAGGTTTGCTGGCTGTCCTAGGCCGTATAGGTCGTATAGGTTGTACAGTCATGGAATTATTCCCTAGACACAGTCTGGGATTGTTTGTATAGATAAGTGACTTGCTAAAAGAAGAGACAATCTGTGTTTTATGCTGATGCTATTTGTTGTTGTAAAAGTTCTGATTTTCCTAGAGATGAATAAAGTACTCTTTCTCCTCAAATTTGTCCTCTTTTCCTAAGATATTCTTCATGGGGTTTTGCCCATATTTTTGGTGCCAAATGTGTGAATTTGCCTACTGTTTATGAGTATTTTGCTATTGTTTATATTTCAGATTGCTTAGTTATTTGTGCTTCATCTCATAGTCCAGTATATGCATGTTGTCATATTGCTATATTGGTATATATCTATAGGAGGCTGAAACCTATTATTGACTAAGTATGGGATATATATATATATATATATATATATATATATATATATATAT
>JASDQU010505331.1:61605-74372 GCA_032191745.1 Picea mariana | reverse complement strand
TGGTATAAGAGCTATGAATTTGAAGTTTAGTGGGTAGCTTTGGCACTTGGACAACAAGTGATTTGTTGGGGCATTTGATTGAAGAAGGGAGAAGATGTTCTTTTTTAGGTGGATAAAGATGACTTCCAACATCAGTTTTGAAGATAGGTTGGAGGGGATCTCCAACTACTTGCAGTGGAAGGTGAGAATCACAAGTGTTCTCAAGGAGAACAAGTTGTGGTTGTTTGCGAACATCGTCGTGTCAATTCTTGTGTAAGATACCATAGCTCTGGATGTCCATGAAGTGAAGGGATCCAAGACATAGAGAATCATATTGGATGGGTTAAGAGACCACCTTATTCCATACTTGGTTGAGAATAATACAACCAAAGAGATGTGGGATAGACTGAAGAGTTTGTATGAGGCAAATAACGAGAAATGGAAAATGGCTCTTTAGGACAAGCTCAATAGTGCTAGGATGGCCAAGGGAGAGAGTGTGGCCACCTAACTCACTCCCAAGTCAAAGTTGGTTCATATAGCCCTCAAAGGATTCACCAAGGAGTGGGAGGTCTTCGTGAAGTGTGTGGTGGGGAGAGAGAATCTCCCTGAGTGGAGCAGATTGTGGGATGACTTTACATGGGAGGAGATCCAGGAGGGCTCTCAAGAAAAATACAGTGGATGGTGCATACAACAAGAACGTTTCTCTTGTAGGAAAGAACAATGAGAAGAAGAAGGACATGAGTAAGGTGAGATGATTTTCATGTCACACGACTAGTCACTTCGCTAGTCATTGTCCGAACAACAACAAGAAGAAGTCGAAACCAGAGGTGTCAACATCCGAAAAGATTGCAGAGTTTGCTGAGAGATATGAGAGGGATTTTTCTCTCATGACTGGCTCTGTGGGAAATGGTTGCCTTGTCTTCGAGGACATTGAGTTATGGTTCATGGACAGTGGAGCCTCTCGGCACATGACGAGGATGGGGTCAATATTCCTCAGTCTTATAGAGATAGACTCAGACTGCAATGTGAATTGTGGTGTCGGCCCACAACTTGCGGTAAAAGGGGTTGGAAGTGTTAGATTCCAACTAGAGTTAGGAGGTTTTTTGGAGGTTGACGAGGTATTGTATATTCCAGAGTTGACTGTTAACTTGATCTTAGTGTCAGTTTTGGATGAGAGTGGATTTAGAGTTGTCTTCTACGGTGGACATGTGTTTTTATATCCCGTGGGAGCAACTGCAGACACATCAATGATGCTTGGTGTCAGGTATGAGAAGTTGTACAGGTTGTTGGGATGACCTTTGTTGGGGTCTAGTGTATTTATGGATTTTGATTATGTGTCAGAGAGTAGACAAGTTGCATGTGAGAGAGTTGATACCAGGGACTTAGTTCTCTTCTGAGACTCTCATAGGATTCCGTAGGCATGAGTGGACACAGATGGATGCTCAAGAGAGTGTGCATTATCCTAGGAGCATTTCTTCAATTCATGGAATAAAAAAGGTAGTAGTAGAGGCTTCCAGTGCAGTGAGAGTAGTGGCTTCATGTTCAGAGGGAGAATAGACTTCTAGTACAGGAGGAGCAGTTATGACAGTTGATGAGTTGGAGATGGATTCTGGTGGTGATACCAAAAGTACCTCTATCGCTAAGAGGGAGAGTTAGAATTGGTAGCTCGGAGGTGCTTTTACATTGGCGGCACCCAACATGTGGAAGTGACCGAACACACTTTCTCCCTAGTGATTGGTAACCCTGAGGGACAATTTGTTAACTTTTCTTTGAAGGGTGCATTATTTTTTTTATGTGTTTTGTTGAATGAGGAAGAAGAATAATTATGATTTTAAGGGTTGTTACAATTTGCGAAATAAAAAAGTTGTCAAGCAAATCAACGATTTAGTGAGGCACATTTGCAATCTAATATTGACATTTGAAAATGAAGATCAATATATTTTAATTTGATGTTGGTAATGTCATAGTGTTCATTCATGCTAATGACCCTGTGATTATCGTTTTTGAGGTTATTTTGTTTTGAAGGCTTAAAAATGTACTTTTATTGAATGCCTATGTATAGAGTGAGGACCTTGCTTACTCTCTAGATTACCAGTTAGTTATATTATTGCATGTGCATGGAGTATTGGAAATCTTAATGTTGAGTTTCAAACAATATTGTTGTGATTTTAAGTCAATCTATATTGTATGGTTGTGGCATTATATATAAGCATGTGATTTAGTTGATAACATTCATGATAATAATGGCACCAAGATACTATTTAAGGAGGCATTGTTTAAAAAACTAAAAGGGCCATGATTTTGGGTTAAAGGTGTAATGGGCATGGTCAATTGTAATGAAGGCTTCGTTTTGGAAGCTCAAAGTTCATTGGTGGGCATTGTTGTTAGAGTAGATTTCATAATTGAGTTAGATTGGAGCCATAATGGTTGAGAGTAATTGTTGAATCTCAACTTGAATCAAGGAGTAGTTTACTATAGCCACTCTTCAGTAAATGAAGAGCAGTGAAGAGAACACCAATTATGAGTAGCAAACATCCATGCAATGTGAACCAATTTATTTTTATCCATGACTAATTGGTAGCAGATTTGATTTTTACTTTATAGTAGGTTTTTTGTGGAATGGATTTATTTATTGGCATGAAATCAAAGTCATGCATTTTGCAAATAAAACTAAAGCATGAGAACATGATGCACTGTAATGCAATCATCCAACAAACCAAACCAACCAACCAAATGGAAATTGCATTGTCGTAATAAAAGTTAGTTTGTATTGTGTTTTAGAGAAAAGACAATGTCATGTTGGTTTTTGAAGGCTGATTTGAATAGAGGAGTACCGAGTTGGTAATTAGAACATCAATGCGGGAAAAAAAATGTTCAAATAACATAGGTCAAATGAGAAAGATGTATTGTTGTCATGTTAATGCTTGATGTTGTGTGATAGACATCACTGAAATGAGAAGGAGAACTCTATTATCCTTTACAAAACTATAAAACAAAGTCAGTGATGTATGATGATTGTTATACGGTCTTGCAAAATTTCTGTTGATACCAACAATGGTGATACAAACATGTGTATATATAAAAATGACTTTTCAATGAAGTATGTCCAAAATATGATTGTTGTTGATGGATTTGATGTGTACTACGAGTGAATATGCTCATGACACATCATTATTGTACATGACGAATTGAGTCTCCAACCTTTAGTAACATGGCGATTGAAGTCAACAAAGTTGTATAAGATACAAGACATAATTCAATTTCGAAGCATGCCATAATTCAATTATGACAAGACATAATTTCAAAGATATAAGACATAATTCCATTCCATTATGTCCAAAATTTGGTGTCATTTTGATTATGGTTCAAATGTGTGTCGATTAATAATGTTCCTAAGACCATTGGTCTAAGTTTCATTGGTTGCATTATGACAAAAGGAACGAGTATATATTTACACCCATTAAACATTGGAGACAACTATCAACGACTTGATTGGAGTGAATGATATATGATTGATTTTTAAAGGGGTTGGAGGTGAAGAGAACATTTGCACTTGTGACAATATTGCAAATGGGATGGATAGAGGATGAAAGGTAATGATCAATTTTTCATAGTAGCTATTACATGAAGTTTCTAGTAATTAATAATTCGAGGTGAATTAAAACATTTTGTCAAATTTTAAGGAGTTGGTATTGTAGTTGTTCAATTTGAAATGTGCTTTCTCCATTTCAAATTGAGAAAGTAAGACACATATATAATATGAATAGGTGGTAGTTTTGAGGGAAAAAGAATTAAGTGAATAGGTGGTAGTTTTGAGGGAAAAAGAATTAAGTTTAATATTTGAGTGTGAAGGGGACTTCCTAAAAATGAATAAAGGAGTTATAATAAGGAGATCAAATTGCATATTTTTTTTTAAATGCTACTATAAGGGATTATGTGATTTTTCCATTACTTTGTAAGAGTTATAAGGTGGCATATTTTAACTAGAGGAGCACGATTTTAAATAATTTTAAAAGGGGATTGTATGATTTTAAATCCGATTTTGTTAAGGAGTTATAATATGTTTTCTTGTGATCCGTTTTATTCACAATAAGGGTATAAGATGGTTTATTTTTTCTAAGTTATTTATTTGACAACAATTTTGTAATTGAAATTATAATGTTTTTTTTGGCACTTTAAAGCTATAAGAAGGACAATGCCCCTTAATAAAATTGACTTTTTTGTTTCATATCCTAGACCCCCTTGAAATTGAATAAGGGGGTTTGAGGAATTGTGTGTGCATGTCTTGGTGTTTATCGGTACATTACGCTGGTTTATTGGTGCTTCATGATAGTGTTGGTGCATTTTATTTTATCTTGTTTTGACCAAACATATTCAAACCACCACATTTATTCGAATCACCACATTTATTCAAATCACCACATGCAAAGAAAATTAATTTGAAGAAGACAAGCAAAGGGATAAAGAAATTGATTTCAAATTGACACAAATAAAAGGATAAAATAACTTCACTTCACAACCATCAACATAAAACTTTGATGTATTTTGCAACAAGGTTACTTACAATCAATTATTCTAAGGTCTTGGAAGTTTTTGAAGTTAATATCACTTATGTTTCTATTGGTTGAGTTTTCTGAGTCGGTGTTGGCTAAACGTTCTACCTTTAGGGTTTTTTGGCTAGAATTCAACAGTGTAAATTTGGAAAAAATCATTATTTTTTGTTGTTTAAATTGCATTTATGAATACATAAATGGTTTCCGAGTGCTGAAAATCCCTAGGGCACTCCGATTATACAAACTTAGCCACTCAAATATGCATATCCAACAATTCCTCACCGGATTTCGGCCAAAATCAAATGAAAAAAATCGTCGGAAAAGAGCCAAAAGGTAGAACGTTTAGACTACGCTAATTGAGTCCAATATAATTTTGAGTCAATGTCTAGACTATTTTCTCTAATATAATAAGGATTAGAGATGTAAGGGTGGAGTTGCAAGAATCCCTTTATGATGTATTGAAGGTATAACAATTTGGAGTGTTTGTCACATTTTAGAAATTGTATTTGGAGTTATTTGATCTGGCCCCAAATTGAATAGGGGTATCAAGTATGTGTGTTGATGAATGTCTTTGCATGATGTTCCTAATTGGTTATTTTTTGGTGTTGTGACACTTTGGTCTTTGATTGTAATACTTGGAGCATGCGATACTTTGTTTATTGATTGCAACATTTGAAGGTTATGTTTATGACACTTGGCAATTTTTCATCACAACACATTGTTTTTAGCAATTGAAATACTTATTTGATTAGGATGGCGAGTATTAAAGACTTGTTAAGTCTCCTACATGTTTTAATTCATACTACAAAAGGATCAACTATTCACATTAGCAAAAGTTCACTAAGTCAAGTTGCTACATGTATGCACATCATGCATATAAAATGAACAAGGTTTAATATTTGAATATCCAATGTAAAAAGGACATTAGGTTAATATCCATATAGGATAAGTACTAAACATATTTAATAATGAATAAGAGATAGATGGTTTACAATGATGAATGGCCTTAGTATTTATAGGCCTCAAGGTGGCCTTTCATGTAAATTTATGTCTTTATGTGATGCACCTTTAATAATTAATATCTTATGTTTTATATCATAGGTGTATATGTTTATGAATAATATTTATTGCATATACATAATATTTCCTTCCCTTTAGAATTTTTTTTTCCTCAATCATAAACAAATTACATCTTCATTTTGGCTCGTAATGCATGTTACTCAGCCTAGGGGTAACTAAGGAGATGATGTATTGAGGGCTGCAGGTTGAAGGCATGGAGTGTCGAGGGCCAAATGACCAGCTGAGCCCACATTGAGAAGATAGAACCCTTCCTCTCCACCACACATCACCATTCATCGACATGAACATAAAAACGCCCACCACACCGGCCTGACTCATAAAGGACAACATGTTTTGCTTCATGAGGCAAAAAGTTTAGTCTCATGGTAAGTGTCACTTTAATAATTGAAGCATTTGAGCATGTTGCAAAGGGTCCTTTCTTGATTATGAAAACATTTGCTTGGAAATTATACCTTTTGCCTCATTTCACCTTGGTGGTTGACATGGTTTCCTAGAAAGTGGGTCACCCTTGAGAAAAGGGTTGCTAACTAGAAGGGTAATCATACCATTGAGACTCAGACTTTCTACTTTCCACACCTCTTCCCCTCCATTTGCTCATCTTTTTGGTCTTTGGGTTCATTGACCCCAAGAAGGGCTTGTACCTCATTTCATGGGAAGAAGGGGCTAAAGGCCCAGAGATGTTGTAGCTAGAAAAATTCAAAATCCATAACTAATCCTTCTATGTTCTCTCCCGAAGGTCCTGAGAGCAATGAAACACTTCTACATAAAAATCAAGGACCTTTTAAAAAATAAAACAAATAATTAATAAATGTCTCTCTTTATGGAGGAATGCATTTGTGGTGTCTTTTAATTTCCAGTGCCATATGACACTCAATGTGTTCCTAACTTCAAGTGGCATTGTAGTATTCTTTACTTTCCATTTCACATTACACTCAATGTTCAGACCATAAAAAATGAAAGACAACTAAAGGGATTGAGAAAATGTTGCATTGCAAATAAATGACACAACACACCCTCCACAAAGACACCCATAGATGAGACAATATGAGCCCTTGATATGTCAAGAACCATGTGCCTAAAATTCATACCCCCATCCACCTCATACTCATTGCATGACCTAGCGAGGGTGTTCTTAGAAAGCACTCGACTTGGGGATTGGCCTCCATGACAACCCTCCCATACCTAAATTTGGAAAATTTTATAAGGTCTTTGAGCATTTGTTTAGTTTGAAAAGGGGGGATTTAATGCACATGTTTGGGGGGTTATTTTATTAAATGTGGCTTACTTGGCATGTGTTGGTATTTAACTGCTCTCTTCTACTATATGAGTTGTTGACCCAAGGTTCATATCTTTCAGGTTACCAACAAAGCCTCTAAAACTATGGGCCCTCCTGGTAAACCAGAAGGCAACACAGTACATGGAATGCACTACACAGTCTCACCCGAGATAGATTTAAATGGGTGGTTGTAAGACTCAGGTGTTTACAGCCTAGGATTGAGTATGCGATAGGGGTTTGTTAACCAGAGTCGTGCACTATGAACTATGAAGGTAATCTACTTATTCCTCACGGGTACATATTTCCATTACACAGGTTACTTCTCGAGCCGCATATTCATGTTCCATAACAATGCATTAACTCATTTATGAATCATAACAATAATTGCAGAAAGAAAGTAAAGAGATGCATACATTCATCACATCACACAGTTATTGTCGTGGTTCACCGCCCCCCTGGGCTATGTCCACAAAGATTTGGCTCTTGGCTATTTTATTATGGCAGTTCTGCATTTCCGGTGCCACGCGGTTACAATTCCCCCCTTATGGGTAATATCTATATGAGGCAAACTAGATCACACCAGGCTCTACAGCCTGCGAACTAATCCTTAGGTCTACCTTCTCTCCTCCATGCTAGCTCAACAACTTACAAAAATGGTACATAACAGTATTGCATAACGCCCCCATTCATGTATTACTCTAATGGAACGGTATAAGAACCTGAACCCTTACAAAACAGTAAAATTATTGTAAAAATGCCAACCTAATATATAAAACTCAATCAACCAACAACCTCTATATGATACCTGTGTATCTATATTTATACATTTCGGGCTCTTCAACCTTCTTATTGAAAATTACCAAAACCCTAACCCTACCGACATTAGGTCTTCCCCCCACATGCGTGTGTTGTTCTTCCTCCAGCTGTCGCTTTCCTTCTACACACTTTCTTGCACGCGCGTGTGTTGTTCTTTCTCCGGCTGTTACTTCTATTTCTGCATGCTTTCTTTCCCACGATCATCCTTCTTTCCACTTCGTCCTGGTGCCAACAGGCCCCCAACACTGACACGTGACTCGTATCGAGTCACCTAATATTCATAAGCTGCCTCGATCTCCTTGGTGATCGTCTAGAACTTTTCCTTCAGGTCTACTGCTTTTGTCAGTGCCTGCGTGGCCTTCTCCTTAATGGCATCCACTACCTGAAATACCACTTCGTCACTCAGTAATCCTGCACATTCTGCCTGTGTCTGTGCTATCTGTGTTTTATCTCCTTCTACCTATGCGAGTACCTCTTCTACCCGTTCCTGTAATGGTTCTATTTGAGCCCGACACTCCTGTTTCTGCATTTGTGTAGTGATAAGTTCTGCCTGCATCTTCTTCATCTCTTGCATCCCCTTGACGTGTTCTGGGATTGGTATGGTATTTTTCCTCTGTTTGAGTTCTTGGATCGCTGCATTTATCATTTCCTCTTCCTTCTCCCAGCATTGGACCTATGGATCCTCCTCTAGTCTCGTCCAAAGTTGCGCTGCTTTATCGAACAATTCCGCTGTTTTGCTAACCTGCTGCTCTATCTCCTGCAGTTGCGTCGTTTCTTCTTTCTTCCTTTGCTCCTTTACTGTCGGTGGATTTGTTGGTGTGAGTTGTTCTTGGAGACCCTCGATCTCCTTTTGATATCGATCAATTTCCTACATAATCTGGCCGATCTTTTCTACGGCTAGGAGTTCGTTTCCTTACGCAGTGCTTGGAAGTTTCGCAAAAAATTCTCCCACTCTTCGTTCCAGTTCGTTCATGCATTCTTTCTCCTCCTGAGTTTCGGATTTGGCATGCTCACAATCTTTTTCCAACCCTTCCCGCTTCTTTGTTGCTTAATGTAGTTCAACTAAGTTTTTATGTGCCCGAGACTGCATCTCGTGGTCGATGCTAACCTGCAATTTGTATAGTTCCCTTGATGGAATCCGCGTCAAGACCAATTGGATGTGGTCCAAATCCTTCAGTGGTGTCTATCCCATGATTTCGTCCATTCACAACATGCTAGGTTTTATGTAGACTGTTGCATGGGCGCTGTTAGAATATAGAATATGGTGTGCTCGTTTTACCATTGACGATACCCTCGTCACCCAACCATAGGCCGAAGCCTCCCTCCGAGAACCTTAAACTTGACTGAGAATTCCTCTGGAAGCAAACCCTAGGCTAGATAGGCAAACAAAGGGTAGCGCACCTCTCTCCAAGAATGGCGCAACAAAAAAGACTGATCAGATAGTCCCAAACCCTAGCCAAGAGATATTCAAGCCAATACTAAAAAAATGCTTCTACTGGAGCTACACCAACAACTCTCCTCTGAACCTGCGCACAAGACTACAACTGCAGTGCGCACCAAAACTGGAACTGCAATTCTGAGATGTGTCAAAATGAGAACTGGCGCCCTGTATTTATACTGGTTCTGCCAGATTTGTTGGGGATGACTTCTCCTTTTGGATATGTGTATGTTGAGTATATTATTATTATTTCTGGCCGACTTCTTCTCTTGGAGGCTAATAACCTAATATAAATTATCTTCTTGAGCTGACAAGGCTTCTAGGGTTATTAGCCAACTCATTAGGGTTTTCTCTTGCTTCCCAGAGTCTTCTATTCTCGTCAGGTTCACATGTGGGGTAAATACCTCCCGCAGCTACCATAATATTAACACTCCCTCCTAGCTAGAGAGGTATTTACAGGTAATGGACTTGAGCACAAAACATACCATTTACCCGGTAGCATCAATATAGTCATCTAGACTATTTCATGACTAGATCATGAGCATCATCATCACCATCAGCTGCATCATCTCTCGAAACCATACTTCATCTGAGTAATTAGATAAGATGTTGGATAAGTCACTCACATCATAGAGTGATACAAGAGGAGTAAGAGTCCTGAACTATTTTTTTTCTAGAAAATCTCTGTTCATCATTCATCTGAATGATCATTATCTCCAATAAACTATTGATAGTCTTCAAGGCAATTAGAAAAAGGATAGAACACACCTGTGTCTATTCATAGTAGTACATAACTACAATCCAGTGGTTCACTACCACATCAAGTAATACATAAGTACTTGATCAGCAATGTATGGTTGCAAACAATGAAACATATTCACCACAGTAGTCATCATCTACTGTCATACAGTATTCATAACAAAGATCTGATAACAACCTGCATGGAAACAATGTTATGATATAAACTGATCTGTCTGGGCCAATCCTTCACTCACATCTGTGAGTTGTGAAAGAATATCTGCCACCACAGTAGTCTTCATATACTGTCATATGATCTTCATAACAAACATCTGATAGCAATCTGCACAGAACCAATGTTATGATATATATTGAATTATCTGGGCCAATCTTTCACTCACATCTGTGAGCTCTGAAAGAATATCCGCCTCACGAACAGTGGAACATATCCTCCACAGTAGTATATCTCTACTGTCTGGAGACAGGTAGTCTCCATAACAATCATCTGATGCCATCCTGCATAGAAAAATACTGTTAAAGATAAATTGAATCCTCTGGGAAGATCTTTCACTCACGTTTGTGAGATCTGAAAGAATATTTGCCCTCATCAGTAATGGGCTATCTGCCCTATTCTTCACAAACAAGGAAGAAGGATTATTTCTAATTTCTGAGCCTGGACCATTTCTCACCCTGGGCCATTCTTCCTACACTAATTAAAGTGCACCCTAGACAGAATGTATAAACCCTAAGAAATGTTTGGACCATTCCTCACCCTGGGCCATTCCTCCTACACTAATTAAAGTGCACCCTGGAGACAATGTATAAACCCTAAGGAATGACTGTCCCTGATTGCTGAGCCTAGACTATTCCCCACCCTGGACCATTCCTCCGAAACTAAACAAAGTGTAACTTGAAGAGAATGAGTCTGCCCTACGGAATAACTGTCCGGACCATTCCCCACCCTGGGCGATTCCTCCGACACTAAACAAAGTGTAACCTAGAGAGAATGAGTCTTTCCTATGGAGTGTTTTGTTAGACAACTGAGAGGGGGGGGGGGTGAATCAGTTGTTTTTGTGCTTAAACAATTATGGTTCTTTTAAACTCTTTGTAGAGACACTGAATGATGATCACAATAATGTAGGGAAATAAACAATGGCACTTTCAGCATCATTCACATATATGAGAAACACAGAGACAGATATTTCCCAAGGAAACCCATGCAGGGTAAAAACCTCTTTTTCTTTATATGATAAGTAATGGTTACATTCTTTACAGTATCATACATATGATCACCAACTCATAATGAGGCTACAACCTCAGTTTTGCAAGCTGCAACTTGCTGAGAGCACCAACTCTCTATTTTCTCTAGCACCCACTAGAGGGAAGCACCAAATCCCTGGTTTCTCTAGCACCAACTAGAAGGAAGCACCAACTCCCTGGTTTCTCTAGCACCAACTAGAAGGAAGCACCAACTCCCCATGTTCAAGCACCCACTTGAACCTTTGAGGACACAAGTCCTCCCTAGATCCTCCCAACCACCCTGAAATATAAATATTTGCTACTGAAACTTATTACAGTGATATGTTGTTCAACAATGGATTACCAGACTCATCACTGTTCTGCTGCATTTCGTTGCTCTGTCTGCCTCATTGCCTTTCTGCACACATCACTTGCGCTGTCTGTTCTTCCACTTTTTATGCTCTGTGCGCCATGTCCATTCACTGCACAGTTCCTCTTTTGTGCTCTTCAGCTGTTGCACTCTCCTCCTTCTTCACACATGAATCACCTTCACCAATAACATTCATAGCAACCTCCAACAACAACAACAACGACCCCCTTCTCTTCTCTGTACTGTGTATTTATTTCTTCTGTGCACCTTGTGCATGCAATGTTCGCAATGCCTCTGCATGCTGACTCCGCCCGTTATCCTCCACCTCTTGAGTGTTCTGTCTTATCATCATCGTGACTCTTCAGCTTCTATGGTAGTTGAGACTCTTCGTCTTCTTTGTGACAGTTGAGCTCACCTTCTCTGTTTTAGTTACAGGCTTCCACGCTCATCCATTTGTCAATCCTTTCTAAGAATAGTCTTCCTTCACTCGAACGAAGCTTGGAGACTCTTCATCTCCTCTAGCGATCACACAGGTGTCTCTTCGAATTCTCTAGCAGACGCCATCAATGGTTTCTGGCAGTTTCACTGTGTCGTGCATCAGTAGTCCTTCGATCAACACTTGATCTGACGGTTCAGATTACATCGCGATTTCACCTATCGCGATATCGGGGTTCCTGATGTCAATAATTTTTGACATGTCCAACTCTCGATCCTCGATGCCTCTCCATTGACTGGAATCAACGATCCAGATCAAAGCTTGATCTAACGGCTCATATTGCATCGTGATTTCATATATCGCGATATCGGGATTCCTGATGTCAATAATATTTGACATGTCCAACTCTCGATCCCTGAAACTTCGACAAGGTGTCCATTTGCTGACCTCATACGTGGATTGACACATGTTGAATACTGCCACGTGTCACTCTGATTCGTGACTTACATGTGCCTGAAATGTTGAATCAGTCTGACATTTGTCATTACCTAGTTGTGCCATGTGTTCCTAGTTGACGTGGTCTACTGACGTGAGTCGGGTCAACGATCTAGATCACATCTTGATCTGACGGCTCAGATTACGCTGGCATTTTGCATATCGAGAAATCGGGATTCCTATTGCATTGTTTCTTTGACATTTCGAAAATGCGATCCTCGAAACTCCGATCAACGGTTCAGATGTGATCTTGATTTGAAGGTTCAGATTATGTCGAGTTTTTGTGATCCCTCTACTCCTTGCACTTTTAAAGATCATGCAGGTTTTCCTCAATCCAATGGTGGTCG